>APFE031290347.1:0-14054 GCA_000404065.3 Pinus taeda
AACTGTTTAACACTTCGCGTGCTTCCAAGTTAAGAATGACTACAATCTTTGCAAGGTATGCCATTAGTCCCTTTTTGTAGACCACATGTCCTAACAAGTTCCCAAAGGGAACACGAAATGTACAATTTTTGAGGTTCAACTCGATTTGGTGTCATCAGCAAGTATCTACCATTAGGCGTAATATTGCCACATGGTGCTTAACAACCCAAATACCGTCCAATTGTCCATATAGACCTCTAGGAATTTGTGGATATAATCTTTGAATGCTGCAAAAACTATGCACAAAAAGATGGCCAGCTCTTTCTTCAACCTAAATGACATAATGGTGTATTGAAAGCAGCCCCAATCCTTCATGAAGGTGGTCTTTCTCCTATCTTCCGGTGCAATTTTGATCTAGTGGTATCCTGAGAACCCATTGGTAAAAGAATATGCTTCTTTCTCACCGACATTTTTTAATACTTCATCTGTAAATGGAGTTAGGAATGGGTCGTGCACATAGGCATCATTCAATTTCCTAAGGTCCATTCATATTCTTGTCTAACCCTTCTGCTTCTTCTCCTATACTACCATAGAGCTATGCAGTTGGATTCTTCCACTGGCTCAATGATTTCGGTTGTGAGAATTTTGTCTAGTTCTACGTGGAACTTTTCCTTGTACTTCAGATTCAAGCAGTAAGGCCTTTGCTTAACTGGCTTCGCATCAGGTTTCAGGGTGATCTTCATCATCCTTAAATCGCCAACGATCCCATTTAAGTTTGTGATCTTAGTCGGAAAAAAGTCATGGTACTTACAGAGTAAATTAACGACCTTATCCAACGTCGTGTCAACCCAGTAGTCATCGAGTGTTGCATACCTCAGTTTGGCCTCTGTACCAATGTTTACCTGCTTTGTCTTTGCTGGTGCGGTTATGTCAGGGTCTTCAATCGATGGCCCTTGAACCTCGTGATAGCCCTCAGTTTCTGGAATGTTAACTTTTCACTGGTCTTTTTCATCTTCTTCAATATTTACATTGTAACACTCCAACGTTCAGCTCATCTGGGTTGCCGAATCTGGTTGAAGTACTTCCATTGGTTCTTGGGGTATTTTAAGGATAACTGCTTTTACTTCTTGTAGCGCATCATCAACAGTATCCCACCAATGATTCTCAAACATGAAGGTTATTAGGAATCCTTCGCGCAAGATATCCCATTCGTTCATTCCATGGTGGAGCTCCATCTCTATATACCAGTTCATGGGTATAATATCCAGGGTATGATAGAACAAGTGCACCCACTCAGGTTGTGCCTCTTCCCCGTAGACCTTTTTCCATTTTGTGAGGTGTGCACATGGATCATTACATCCATCATACTTGTCTTCTAACCGCATCTGAGGCTTACCAAACCACATGTGCATCATCCTTCTACATTTGCGCCATTCCTAAAAACTTCTTTGGTGAGTACGCCACCATCTTGTGGGTGTAGCCTGCAGTACCCATTTTGGAGCATCGAAACGCTACTATTCTGGTACTTATCTTTCAAATTTGTTTAGGAAGTCATCCACCTCTCTTAGCCCATAATATGTATGCAGATCTCTTACCTCTGTTGCGACGTAGTGCAACAACGTTTTCATCATGTTACAATTGAGCGTGGTTACCTCGTGTAATTGGTTCTACCATCGTTTTATCTCCTCGTTATAATCTGATGCGTAGGAGATTTCGTGCTCCCATGAGATTCGACTATTTGTGGTTGGATTTACCTAGTCTTGCTCCAGCATGGTTATCTTGTAGATGCAGTCCAAGTCATTGTTGTCGTTGTCGTAGTCGCGCACCAGCTCTGTGTAGCGTGATCCTTCTGTAGGGTCCAAAGGTACTACTAGGCACAAAGACATTTTCTCAAAGATCATCTTGCACTTCTTTAGATTTATCACTCCATTCATGTTAGTGGCCCAATCTATTCCCAATAGCGTGGGGTAGGGATTTTTGTCATCAACAATCTCTATTACTTTGAAATCTGCTAGCACACATGCTCCTTCAATATCTATCATGATTCCCTGTAATCTTCCCATAGGTAGGATCTTTTGTTGGTTCACCATTCATAGTTGGATAGGAGACCACTGCAATGCAGGCCTACCCATGTGCTCCCATGTCTGTTTTGGTAGGACGTTCACATCCCACCCTAGATCCAGAATCACTTGGTCCATCTCATATTCCCAGTCCGTGGGATCAATCTCATTTCCCTTCCTACTCACATCGAGTGTTTCGCAACAGCTTCATGCATGTCTCCAAGAACATAGTGAGCATCGATGGGTCCATTTCCAGCTCCAATCTGACTTTACTTCCTGAAGTAGAGGCATCAGTGAAGCTCCTCTTAGCTTCCATGAACGTCTCCTTAGCACACTCAAATTCTGGTTCCTTCGTTGGAGCCTTGTGAACCCAAGTGCTCTCTTCAGGTTGCTTGCCTTTGTCATCTCCTATCATAACTCCACTCTAGAGCATGATATTTACATTAGGGTTTTCCTCATGTGGCTTAGACCTCATCATTTTCATGTTCTAAGTTGGGGCAGGTTGGAGTGCTCCTTTATCGCGCAACCTTGCTATCAGTGTGGGACAATCCTCCATCCCATGATAAAAATACATACAATACAAGCACGATGGTCGCGTTGGATTCATACAATCACAGGCATAATGCCATGGCCCTCTACAATTGTAACATATTAGTTGTCCGCGACCTCTTCCTCGTCCCCCTCCACCTCAGCCTCGTTCGCGCCCTTGAAATTCAGTGTGTGCCATTCTTGTGTTTTGATTGAGGGCCCATGTTTCAGCCTGAACTTGGTAGGGAGGAGTTTGATCCATCATCAACTCAAAACTTCTACAGGTGTTCTCATCATGTCCTACTAACCTACAAAAACTATAGAAAAACTGCTGTGAATTCTGCGTATACTTCTGTAATATATGGCAGTTATCTATAGCATGTTATCCTCCTATTTGAAAAATCACGCACCACAATGCAGGTGCCGCGCTTGGTCCTACTTATGCCTCCGGTGTTAGTGGCATTAACCCTCCTCTCGCAAGGTAATTCACGAACACCATGCAGTGGTCCTTTTCGTGCCCCTGGCCCTTGCATTTTATGCACCATACCTCATCACACATCTCTAGGCAGGTTGTCCTATATTGTTTCAAACTCTGCATATCTAGGCACAAGTTTTTCAACTACATGTGAATTTGTTGAACTCCCAGGTTAGGATCTTGTATCATAGTTTTGTGCAATCTCATCGTGACCTCAAAAGCCTCAGCCTGAGTGGTTAGCCTTTGTTGTGCTAGTGCACTTCATAGATGTGGTGTTAACGATGCTACAAACCATTCATGGTGTTGCCCATCTGTTAATGTCATGTTCGCTTCGCGAATTGTGCACTTCAGTCTTTGATCCAATTCCCACGGGGTCTCACCTGGTAGCATTGTGATTTCCTTGAATCCAAAGATTGACTATGTCTCTAACTTTGGCCTTCTAAATTATTTTTTTAGCACAACTTGGATATCCATGATCCCTGCATTCGAGTTGTCATTGGAATGCTTAATGTATCAGGTCAGCGCACGATCCTGTAGAGCGCTGACCAACATTGCCTTCTTTATATTGTCATCTATGACGCCCTATGATTCCCATAGAACTTTTATCACAAACCAAAACTGGTCTGGATCTTCATTCCCCACTCCCTTGAACACTCGTAGCTTTATTGCGCTTGCCATACTGCTTCAGATGATGGTGGAGGTGGTATGAGCGAAGATGGGGGTAATGACGGTGAAACTGGAGGTGGTGTGGGTGGGGGTGGTATGCACGGAATTCTCTACCTTATCAGATTGATCGCACTTCTTGGTGAGACCTTCGTGAACTCTTCTTCACCCCCTCACAGAGGTGAAATCAAGAGGCTAGTTTCTAGTTCTGTGATACCTTCATTTCTATAGATTCTCCCACTCCGCATAGCCCCAAACATCAATTTATTCGCATAACCAACTTTTCACACATTAGCATTTTAATCCAAGTGTTCAAATATTTAACGTACTTATATCATGGTCCCTTGAGGAAGCATTGTTCTGCCTCTCTATAGCTGACTGAAGTATATACCATGAATTAAGTGATGAATCCTCTTATGATTCAATCGAGCCAGTGATCGACAACATGCACGATCTTATCTTTTGATGCTTCCAGTCTGCACACCAATTCTGGAGTCTGCATAATAGGTTTTTCGAGTTTACACCTTCCTTGGCTATCTACCAGCTTCGCGATCCACTCGTACAATTTAGTGGGGAAGGATGAAAAGAAAATTTCATGGATATTTGTATACAAGTAGCAGCCTAATCACTCTTCCTTTGATAGTCGCGGATTCTTGTTTTCTTGCACTGCAAACGCGTGAATCTTTATGTCCAACCAATCTTCAATTCCTTTCTTTGTCGGACTCCAGTAATACGACATCAGACATCTCTATGTAGATCCTAGTCCTAGCAATAAAACCATTTGTTGGTTTGTGTGGGCCTGACCCAGGTTCAAAGTTAATTAGCCAAAAAAATCTCTATACTATTGGCCATTTCAGCAACAGTCCAAGGAGCGCAGATTGAGGTCTCACCCGAAGTAGTATGGGAGGGTGCTAGAACTAGGTTTCCACACCCTTGACATGTTTGAGAGGTTTGACATGGTCCTCTATTTGTTCCTGCGTGCAAGTTACTTCGTGCACTTTCCTATTCCTCGCGGCCTGATACACGGGCTTCACACAACCCTAACTAGGGGCTGTGCCATGCTTTGCGCTATTAACCAAGATCTTACTTATCTTCCAGTACTAATTAATTACATTCACCTACTTGAATGTATTAAGTTATAATTAGTAATACAAAAAAATCATACATGTTCGCACAGTAAATAAACGATATACTTGCAAGTTATATCCAATCATGCATTAAACCAAGAAAATATACATAGAATTATAGTAAAAATTTTGTTTATTAATTCTCCCAATAGTTACAGACTTGACTTGCCCTACGCGCTTAGTTGTAGGGGTCCGTGCACTCAGCTACGGACTACTAGGCCTCTGCAGACTTAGCTGCAAAGCCTTCTCCTACTCTATGACCCACAGACACACTTTACACTTCGACTCAATCACTTAGACTTCTCTTCTTTCCCTATCCTCTATTCCATCTTCTATTAGTTTTTTTATACACTTAGAGCCTCACTCTATTTATACAATTCCATGGTCCATGAACCATGGGTAGGTATATCCAGCCGACATTACATTACAAAACTAGGGTGGAAAACCTTGTAACTCTATTACAATTTCATGCCCCGCACCCACAATTCGTGGAGCTTTTACAAGAAGGCTCAGTCAAAACTTGGGCTTTAAGCCCCAAAACATGCCTTGGGGGGATTCCATGCCTAACAGAGGTATTTTGCAGTTCATAGTTTCTTGATAAACCTTTTGCCTAGATTATCCCTCTTTTGTTTTGTTATGTTATTTTGATTAAGAATAAATTAATTGACCGCAGATAACATCCTCCACACTAATTCCTTAGTTGATCTTAGGTTGAAACATATGGCAACAAATCCGGAGTCCATTAATCAAGGAATTCCTTTTGGTGGGAATCCTAGTCCTTCTCCTCCTTTTAGAAATATTAGTGCTCCTTATATGGCTACATTATCCCTAGCAGGACTTACCATTGGCTTGCCAGTATGGTTTTTTTCAACCTCCTTGGTTCAAAATGTCATGATTTCTCTGCAATTGAGTACTCCTCCAACTGGACAAAATCAACCTCTAATTGATCCTAAAGTTGACCCTTTGCCTTTTTCCTTAGTTTTTTCTTCCTCCCCTTCTTCCTCTTCGCCTAGTGAAAGTATTGGTACTAGTAACCAGGTGGCTAAGAAGAAGAAGAAAGGGAAGAAGAAGAAGAAGAAGAAGAAGAAGAAGAAAATTCAGCAGAGGGGTAACCAAGCAACCATTGCTTTGAAGGCAACATCCGATGAGAAACCGTCCATCAAGACTCACAAAGTTTGATATCCATGCAAAATACAAGAGACCATCTTCTTCGAAATTGTCTTGATATTCCTCAGATCTTACAAGAATGGTCTTCTCGTTCACATCATCCTATGTCATCAACTTTTGGAGATCATGCTAGTGACACGCCATTAACTAGTGGTAGTAAATTTCATGGAAAGAAGGATAAAGTTAAGTTTCTATATAGGTTATGTGAAGGGAATCACCCCATTCACCTTTGTCCCTATCTAGATGAAGCCAAAAAAAGTGTTGGATAACCGTCAAGCTTCTCCGTAGTGACTTCCATATGGTTATAGGAAAATCTCCCTAAATACTTCACTAGTTGATGCATTGATTGACCAAAATAAACCGTGGGTCAAACCCACTCTCTTTGGAAGTGAATCCTATGGGTCTATACCTGACCCAAATCAACAAGTCAAGGAAATAGTTGACCCAATTTCACCTTCAGTTCATCGAATCTTTCCCGTAGAGAGTGAGTATGATACCACTCCGGTTATTTTCATTTCTTTAGATTCTAATGAGCTTAGAGACAACCCTCCTATTCCATCAAGATAGGAGGAAAATCCTCTGATTCTTGTAACTCAAGGGGATAATTCTCCCATTTCTATGGTACCCCCTCCAAGTAGTCTGGTCACTTCCTTTGATTGGAATTGACTGGCAAGATTTTGTCTTCCTTCTTACATGCCTTTCCAGATCATAGTACAGGTTTGTAATATGATTGTATATGATGCTATTATAGATGAAGGTGCATCTGTGAGTATCATTTCCTCAACTTCTTGGCAAGCGCTCAATTCATTGTCGCTTGTGCCTGTTACCTAGAATCTGTTGGCTTTTAAAAGAGGAACAAGTCAACCATTAGGGATCCTCCCTCAATTTCCTATTACTTTGGGAGGAAAAATTATTTATCTCAATGTGATGGTAGTCCCAAGCCCTTAAATTATAATTTACTTCTTGGGCATGACTATGTTTATGACATGGGAGCTATTGTTTCAACACTCTTTCGAGTGATTTGTTTCCCACATGAAGGTAGAATTGTCACCATTGAACAGCTTTCATTTTTTGGTCCAAATATGGCTTCCTGTCAACCATCTTCCCTAAGTGGTCCTTTCTACCAATGGTATCATCCCTTCCATGGGTTAATTATGTGGCAGCCCATTCCATGCTTACATCAACTGACGATCAATTCAGTGGTGTTGTACATTATGTACTGGGGGAATTCAAACCAAATCTCTTTAGTGGATTCCTTGCTACGGATCCCTTCCAGAGCATTGTTCTCCCATCTGGTGAGAACCTCTTGGAAGTCATGACCTCTTATGAGTCATGACCAAGGTTATGAGGATAGTTCTTTTACTATGTCAGTCTCATTAAAAGATGAAACAGGTTCATGAGGATAGTTCGTTTTCTTGTGTCAACCTCGTTAAAAAATGAAACAAGGAATATGAGGATAGTTCTTTTACTGTGTAAACATCATTAAAATATGAAACAACTCCCATGAGGATATTTATTTTACTGTGTCAACCTCATTAAAAAATGAAACAGACCCATGAGGATAGTTCTTTTACTGTGTCAACCTCATTAAAAAATGAAACAACTCCCATGAGGATAGTTCTTTTACTGTGTCAACCTCGTTAAAAAATGAAACAGGTTCAAGAGGATAGTTCCTTGTCTTTTGTCAACCTTGTTAAAAAATGAAACAAGGAATATGAGGATAGATCTTTTACTGTGTCAACCTCATTAAAAAGTGAAATAGGTTCATGAGGATAGTTCCTTGTCTTGTGTCAACCTTGTTAAAAAATTAAACAAGGAATATGAGGATAGTTATTTTACTGTGTCAACCTCATTAAAAAATGAAACAACTCCCATGCAGATAGTTCTTTTACTGTGTCACCTCGTTAGAAAATGAAATAGGCCCTGAGCATAGTTCCTTGTCTTGTGTCAAGCTCGTTGAAAAATGAAACAAGGAATACGAGGATAGTTCCTTGTCTTGTGTCAACCTAGTTAAAAAATGAAACAAGGAATCTGAGTAGAATTACGTGTCTTGTGTCAAGCTCATTAAAAAATTAAACAAGGTCCCCTGGAGAAAAGTTCCAATTCACATCTTTGATTAGATCTCGTAAAATCCTAGTCGAGTCTTTCACTTGATCTCATAAACAAAGTGAATAGCCATGAGTATTATACTTAGATAAATGTAATGAAGCTTGGGGGGCATGCACCTAGTGGTAAAGTTAAGTTTCCCTATAGGTTATGTGAAGGGAATCACCCCATTCACCTTTTTCCCTATCTGGACGAAGCCCAAAAAGTGTTGGATAACCGTCCTGCTTCACTACAGTGACTTCCATCTGGTTACAAGAGACTCTCCCTTTCATCATGGTGGGGGCATGTAAACCAATTTCAAGCATATTTTTTCCTCATTTCAAGCTTGTCTAAAAATGAAACTAGTTTCAATCAAAAATTTTCCTCGTTTCAAGCTTGTGTAAAAATGAAACTAGTTCCAATAATAGTTTTTCATTTCAAGCTTATCTAAACATGAAACTCAATCCAAGCATAGTTCCCTATGGTTCAAGCTTGTGTAAAAATGAACCCATTTCCATTTTTAACCCTCGTGATTGCCATTCTATTAGCCTCTTTCATTAGATGATCCTTGGTTGTTTTCATCCCATCGCCACCATCCCTTTGGCCGATCATACACTTTCACTTGGTTGTTTTACCCTCTTTGAGGAACAATTGCAATGAGTGGTATTATTAGCCAACCTATTCACAAAAATAAACATGTTTTTAGAAGTTCCAACATCACTAGAACCAGTTGCTATCCTAGACACCACTCTTTCCTCAAAATGGAGTCCTCTTTAAGCTCTTTTCAGACTCTTGAAACATGAAAATATTGTCGAGCACTTGTCCTTTTCAGCTCGTTAACGGATTGGAAATGACATCTACTCAATATAAGTTTAACCCTTTTCAGGCTGAGATAGATTAACTACAAAAAAGGATACATTGACCAAACATGGTCAATAGGTTCTCTCTTGTATTATTTTATGCTTTTTCGTGCTTGAGAGACAAATCAATGAAACATAACTTGTGGAGTTTTCTTTTTGTTCCTTTTCAAACTCTCTAAACATGAAAAGGACCAAGTTATCTTTGTCGTTAAACTTGTTAAAACATCAAATAGTGACAAACTTGTCCATCTAGAAAAGACCAAGTTTCACCTTCGCTAGACTTGTTAAAACATCAAATAGCAATGGATTTCCCCAAAGGGTGGAATTATACAATAAGCATATATTATCCTCCTCAAGCTTGATAAAAATAAATAGGTATTGGTCAATAATGACTACAGAAAATGGGAAAAGGGGGAAAACCACTTTATGGTAGCAGGTCGCTCATTAACATGACACTTTCACTCCATCTCCATGACTATTTGGGTTAAGTTATTAGCTTGATGGTTATTACACCGTTGGTCTATCATACCATCCATCACTTTTTTTTGGGTCAAGGCTACCAATTCATTTCAGTGTCGTCGACATGTTCGAGAGAAGTCATTCAGTCAAAATTCATCCTTTGCAATACCATAAGCCTTCATTTTCACGACTGCCATTCTTGAACCTTGTGTCTTCAGTCAAATTCCATCTCCAAAATCATTACACTAGTTTCGTGTCATTGATGTGGGATACATCAAGGCCCTTCCGCGATGAGTTGCTTCTTTTCGACATCATCTCATTATCCAAGAAGTTGACTTAGAAACACCCTTCTAGTACCTTGAGGCTTGTATACATCAATGCAAGTTTCTCGCTTTCAACGACAGGTTAACTTCACTGGCCTTCGATTGAAAGACTTTGCATGGTGTTCGACATCAAATCATCCATTCACAACATGTAGAAGGTACTGCAGTACCTTGAGGATCATTATCATTATCGATGATTTCTCTCTTAACGACTTACATCATTGGCTAGTAATCAGATGGTGTCTACCCATGTTCAACTTCAGATCACATATTCACATGTTTAGACTCGTACTTGAGCGAACGATTGAACGAGATAGAAGACCCCGGATCTATTTTCCTCCATCTGGGTTGCGATTTCAGGAGTACTAAATCATATGTACAATGGCTTTAGATTGATGGTTGTACTGATCATGCGTCTATATCTGTAGATGATTGTTTATGTACATGTAATGAAATTTTATAAGCTGAGCATGGGTATGCCTTCCCTCAATGATTCATGTAAAAATAAAAAGCCATGAGATATGTTTTGTAATTGATGCAAGTCACCTTCTACTTCGATACCTCCTCATCACATCATAAAACATTTCATTCGACATTGGCATTTTTCTGACTTCATTCTTTAGTGGATAGTTTTATAGATCCATTTGGGCACATAAATCCCATCATCCAGCCCAGTGTTTTAGGGCTCATCAAACCCTAGTTTTAGTGGCTACATGCCCTAAATAAGTCACCCCTTTGAATGCTTCCTTCCCAGATAGTTTCATGACTTGAAGACATCCAGAAATAGCCTCTAGAGGGACCAACACAGGTAGGCCCATATAAGGGTGCACCCCAGAGTCGTTAAGTCCATGCTAGGATGCTCTGCAGAGCACTTAGGCTTTCATTCACCTACGCTAGATGAGTTTGAGAAAAATTCACATAGGGTTTGGGGAATATTCTTATCTTTTGGAGTCATTTAGAAAGTTCCCTCACTTATCAACTCCTATGAGCTCGAAAATAGATGAGGAATGAGTTAAGATGCATCCTATCCTCTCATCCCTTCCTCCATGGAACTAATTCTATGTATGGAAGGCCATTGAATGCCACCATTTATGATAAAACCTCCCTCATCTCCCTATAAATTGACCACTCATCTAAGTGATCAGGGGTTAGATTATGTTGAATTGTAAGGAGATAATGCTGCTATGATATTTGGCTTTGAAGCAAGTACTATAATGCTACAAATTTGTCATGCTTTTGATGTGATGTGGATGCGATCCAAGCTGAGGAATGGCTTTGAATTAGACATGAATGGTTGTAATTCCTTATTCTATCCAATAAAGTGTTTGAACCTTTCTCCCCTATGTTTTTATTGTTTTATAATGTTTATATGTTTGAAATGTGTCTGATTCCATTCACTTATATTCAATAGTTCTTTTGCTTTGATGGATTCTTTGTTTTCTATTGTGTTAAGAGGTACTTATGAAGTGTATTAAGTATGGGAAGGAGTGACGGGATATATACAAAGGAGACAAGAGGAAAGCAGAACTACAAGTAGGTCTTCTCATCTTCTATATTATTTATTTCTTATAGGAAAAAAATAAAACACTTTAAACTATTGTTCTAGATAAGGCTACTTATCCAGAGAATTAGTATTTATCTGTAGATACCAAATTCTATAAAACATCCCTTCCCAGGAATGGTGAACGACAGTGGCTTGAATCCATACACTGATGTTCTAGCCATATGAATATATGAAGGTAGCACAGTCTTAGTGCTCCAGGCAGCTGAAAGGAGGTGCAGGACTATAAACTACATTTCTCGGGTTGGGGAGCTGCGCGATTGGAGGATAAGAAAGGAAGTGTCACAGGGTTCGTGGTAGCATGAAGGGAGCTACGCTACCCAGGAAGAAATCGTGTAGGTTGGTTGGAAAGTAACTGTTCATGATTTGACGGTAGAAATGTGGCCAAATGGAGTGGGTGATCGGTATTGAAGATAGAATTTATGGGTCAGATCCTTGAAAATCTGCTACCAATCCAACATTAATGAACTAAATTTGGGAGGAACGATCGGATTTGAATTCCAAATGCCCTATAAATTACAGGTGGTTTCCCAGCGAAAAACACTTGGCATTTTGAGAATTGAGTTGTTGAGCTCTCATGCGCACATGAACTAAGAATTCTTCAAGGCTTTGATAGCAAGTCCAGTGTTTGAAATCTTGCCAAAGATATAACAAGAATTACTGATGAGCGCTATGCCGACACCTACCACAACTATGGACACTGAAGTAGTGACGACCGAGGAGGATATGTTGGAAGTGGTTAGTGAGGCAGAAGTAGATTCTCTAGAGGTTACCTAAGTATTAGCAGAAGTCCCAAAATCACCAAGGATGCTGAGACCAAAGCCCACCCCACCAAGGAGAGTGTGAAGGATAAGAAGGGCAAGCAGGCTGCAATACTGGTGTGTGCATCTCTAGGAAGAAATCCAACGAAGGAAAAGCCAACCGCACAAGAGAAGGGTAGAGCCATCAATCTAGAGTTGGAGGAGGAAGAAATCGAAGACATCCCGATGGATGGTGAGGATGTGGGAGTAGATGTGGAGGAGGTTGAAGCCCAGGGTGCTGACCCTATCACTCGGTTGGTTGAGTACATCCCTCTGCGCAAGGGCAAGGCCAAGGTACCAAAAGATATCGATGTGAGAAAGGTCCCCTTGCAAACCCCTCTACAGTTGGATGAAATTGTTTTTGAAGGACTGCACTTGGGGCGAGTTCCTTTGTTAAAGCTCTAAGACTGGGACTTGGTCGACCATGAGAAGTTCCCACACCTGGCGATCAAGTAGCTGATGCACTGCATCGTTGATACAACCACCAAAATGACCACATTGGAGTCATGGAGGTGGCTTAGAGGAGCAGACAAAGGCTGGCCTGCTCAACATGCTATTTGTGCCACACTACAACTATACCTCGATTACAATCTTAGTCATCAAGCAACTGCTATGCTTGGTGCATGATGGGTGTCTATGGCTAGAGGACCCAATACCCATTATTAATAGATTGATCCACATGATCATGCAGTTTTCCTACATAGGAGAAAATTTGGCCATGATATTTGGTGGAAAAGGTGGCTAGCAGGCCCTCACAGAGGCCATGAAAGAGAAGTTTAAGCTGGTAAAGAAGCTGCATGGTTATGCCATATATAGAATCTGTGACCCTGCTATAAAGGTGGCTACACATATTTTAGCAGGGAAGGTGATGAGGAAGTGTCATGCTGATGAGGTGTTGGCACCTATCGTCACACTAGTAGCCCAGTGCGCTAAAGGAGTTCAGTCCAATTGGTCAGATGATCTTCACCGAGAGTTCCTATAAAACTGTTGTGAAGCACATGAGCTCAGTAAGACGTTCCAATATTCTTGGCTCTTGTTGTCAATTATGCTGGTAGCATGGGAGCTGCCAGAGGACAGTCAATTCCGTTCAGTTTCGTTAGATCTACCAGAAGTAGCGAAGTACGCTTCGTTGTGGGTGACAAAGGATGCATAGTGCATCAACGACAACAAGATATTTTGGATATTGATGGAGATGAACATCCATATGGCCATCAATCCAAACCACAGTTATCACCTACAGTGTTCTCCAATCTGCAGGGCTACGTAGAGTTTAAAGTAGACTTTCACCATGTGTCCATCATGGCATGGAAGGACCCTACGCAGACATGGTATGACTTGCCTTACCTGGCAACGGATGACACGATAGACACAGTACTTGATTACTAGCCAGTAAAATGGCACACTACAACAGACTTGGCAGTGGGAGAAAGCAAGTATGCCATGTAGCGCAAGAAGGAGGAGGCCAAGCTCAAGATGACATAGCTGGCTGAAAAGAGAAAGAAGGAGGTCAATAACAAGGCCCAAGCAGAGAGCGATTCTACTAAGAAAAAAAAGAATCAAATGGGTGGAATAGAGTGGGCATCTGACAAAGGCATGAGGTCGCTTTCACCTAAGAAAGAGGAAGAGATGGATGATCAGACCAAGCAACATGATGCGGACCCATAGGCGACGTCCGCCCACATCAAGTGTCTAAGGGAGCAGGAGAAAGGAGGGTCTAGGAAGAAATCCAAGTCCGCTAAGACATCTTTGAACCCAATCACCCTCACAGAGGGTGATTTGCATGACATCAGTGACTGTTACACAGGAATAGTGTCCACACAGATGCTGCTATTCCCACTGAGATGGGTGGCTATCTTAGAAAAAAACAATCAAAGTCTACTATTGATTCCTTTTATGAAAATAGATGAGAGGAGAACCAAGAGGGCCAACCTGAGTCTTGCTCTCGATTTCCTCTCCTTCTTGATAGA
>APFE031290348.1:0-10990 GCA_000404065.3 Pinus taeda
AACATAAACAAGAGAGGAAATATATCATTAAGCCTTCAGTTATTTAATTCAAGGATAAATCACAGAAATCGCAGAAGTTTGAAGTAAAACCAAAGAAAGAAAAATGTCTTTCAAAATCAGGAAAAGAATTTGAACATTAAATTATAGATTGCAATATATCGCGTGAACAAAGATCTATGCAAATTTTATGGACTTATACCTTGATCTAATCTACAGAAATTTAAAGGAATTTTGCCCACTGCCGTTAACTCGTACCTAGTAAGTTTGATCCCTAGTCCAGATGATCTGTGAGGTGAACAATTTTGGAGAAGCATGGCGGCATCACTTTCACAATAATGCACCTGATCTCGTCTCCTCTCCGCTCCTCTCATAGATTCAACGTAAAACGCATCACCAAACATACATACAAATGCAAAGGCATAAAACACACATATGCCACACAGGAAACATACTCGGATGCTGCTGAACTAGCTCGAAATTAAAACTCATCCTCCAGAGAAAGTATTTCTAGAGAAACGTGGACGCCTCTGCATATACTTCAAACATCTGGCATGCAGCGCACTGCATGCAGGGCACGGAGAACAGGCACCAAAGAGAACTTAGGATAATTTAACTTGCGCACACATGGAGAACAGGCACCACGGAGAACTTAGGATAAATTGAGTTGAGCCCACATCGGGCCACGTGAGGCCGGCAATAAGAGGTTAAACAAAAAACTTTGGTTAAAGTTTTTTTGCACACAAAGTGCCTAATATAAACTTTGTTTAAACAGCAATTAACCGGTAGAAATTGACGGTCAACGCGAAGAGTAATAGCAAGTCAACAACGTATCGAACGCTATAGTCCCTGCTATGCCGGAGGCAGGGACTAATAACTACTCAGAAAAAAGTAAAACATTTAAAAATTAAAAAGTGTAGCTGCCCGCAACAAGCCCCCATAGACACCTGGGCGAGGGGAGGGGAGGTTATTGTATTATATATATATATATCATATTATATAATTGTTTTTAATTTTTAAATATCTCTTTTATGGTTTTTTAATTATTTTTAATTTTTAAATTGTTTTCTAATGGTTTTCAATTTTTTTTTAATGTAGTTTTATATTTTAATTTAAAAGAAAAAAGGTGATTTTTTTTGTTATTTTTTTTTCCTTTTTAAATTGTGTTTTTTTTGAAAAAAACTCTTTTAATATTTGTAATAGTACTTTCTTTTTGTTTTTTTTTTTTACAAGTAAATTGTATTTACCAATTTATTTTCTATATATATATATATATATTTGTCATGTTTTTTTTAATTTTAATTTTATGTTTTATTACCAATATGAAAATCATCAACATTTAAAAAAAATTATCCACACTTAATACATTAGAAAATTTAAAGTGTAAAAAATTAGCCCTCTAAACAAAAAAGATTAATATTGCATGCAAACTTTTCAAAATTAGCATGAAAATCACTAACATTTTAAAACAAATACTCATACTTGATACATCAAAAAGAATGTAAAAAATAAGCCCTCTAAAAAAAAGATTAATGTTGTATCAACACTTTTCAAAGTCAACATGAAAATCAGTAACATTTAAAAAACAAATGTTACATAAGAAAATTTAAAGTGCTAAAAATGCTAAAAAGGAATAACGATTATTCTAAATAACCACTTTAAAAAATTGGGTGTTTTTTTGTTACCTTAAAAAAATGGGTACTAGATAATTTTCTCATTCGATAGGTAACTATGTTATGCATAAAGCTCTAAAAAAAATTATTGCGTAAGGGTTTTATAAATATGCCTCTTGGCACAACCGAATGAGATGGGAATTATAATTGTGAAGTACTCTGTTTTGATATAAAAAATGTGTTTCATCTCCATTGCTTGATGTGCATTCCAATCCGTCAATAGTCATTTCGTGAAAGCTTTATAGCATTTCCTGCTTCTTATAGGAGGGCCCCCTCGAGACAATGAGGTTTTTGTTTATTAACAGTTAGTATTTCCTCACGTATTTCCTTTAGATTTTATCAATTCATTCAAGTATTCAAGTTTTGATTTTTAGATACAAATTTGAAATTGTTTTGCTAATCATTTTACTGTTCAGAAAAGGAGAGATTTCATATGCACATGGATAGAGCATAATTCAAAATAGCAGTAGGAATTTAAAGCTTTGTATTGCAGTATTTTTTAATTAGAGAATTCATCTTTCCATAGAGATAGATTCATTTGTGAGTATGATATAGAGAATGATTTTATTTAAGTACATGTGTGATTCTCATCTAAACAAGTGTGGATTGCGATTCTTATTCAAGCAAGTATGATTTCCATTTAATAAACGTGATTTTCATTTAAGCAAGTGTGTTTGATTTTCATTAAAGAAGGTGTGATTTTACTTTAAGCAAGTGTGTGAGTGATTTTATTTTAAGAAAGTGTGAGTGTGATCTTATGAAGCAAGTTTGAAGTTTCTTTTAAGTAGGATGAAATTGTTATTTAAGCAATGAAAGAATAATTGATTTCATTTGATATAAGCAATTTGTTTACTTATATAGCTATAGAGAAACATGTGCATTTTGATAACTCAAATTGATTTAGGCATTAAATAAGTGATAAAGACATCTAGCACATATAGTGCACATACACTTCATCAATTTACTAGCCCTTGTTGATAATTTTATGTAAGTAATTTAACATCAATAAAATTACCAAACACCAAGTAAAGGAATAAAGGAGACTATGTTTATGAATGGGGTAAGTATGGAAGCCATGATAATCTCAATGATGAATAAATACTTCCTAAAGAAATAGACCCTACACGAAAGAATCGACCAAGGTGGAGAAGTTGGAGTTTTACCAGTGTGTCGCCAAGTGTTGTCGCTGCGGAAAACACCTTCCAAAATTTGGCTACACTTGAATTTTGGAGACTACTATAGATCTTACGATTGGTCGTTCTGTAGTATTTTCTTCGTCAGTGATGCTTTTGGGCTCCTTTCTTGGGTTGGAAGTGTCGAAGTCACTTGCTCATACATGCTCAGTTGGCAACAAGGGCATGAGTGCATTTTTTTACATAAGTTTGAACGAGCATAGCACAATACATCAAGATTGTGCATGTTCGATGTCCAATCCATGTCGACAATTAATGCACATTAACATCGACAGTTTCTCACTTTTAGTAGCATTTGTATTTCTATTTTGGTGAGTTTTGCAAATTGTTGCTTTCACACAATTTTGTTTTTGCAAGTATCATTTTCATGTTTTCAATTGTCGCTTTCGCTCTCTTTTAGTCTAATTAGTGTCATTTTCTTGTTATATTTTCACTATCATGTGTTACTTTCACTATCATTGACATATCGTAAATGTCATTTGCACTGTAGCAATTGTCATATTGTTGCATGTTAAGTGTCGCACGATGTACATAATCTTGTTTTGGTGGTTTCAAGAAGTTATATTCGTGTAAATAAGTTGACCTTACCATGTATATATATGTCACACTCACTTCCAAAGTTTTGAGCACTATCACATAAGTGGCATCATTGTTGTCGCAAAGTGTATCTTTAATGCTGCAGCTATCACAAGTTCTTGCAAAGGTTGTCACACTAAGGGAAGAGTGTTTTCATGTGTTCCAGATGATCTATGTTGTGTCATCAAATTTCTATTTGTGTGATCATAGTCAAGTCCTTTCACTATTCACATAAGTTTCATTGATCGCACACTTAGTCAAATTTCTAAAAATTCTCAACAACTTAGCCTCATCTGGACTTCTTGAACTACACATTACGTAGTCCCAACACTCAAGCTAAAACCTTTCCTCTTGACACTGTGCAATGCACAGTTCCTGCCTCCTAGGACTATGAACTACATATTTTTAGTTCTCAATCCCACTTTGCCTCCAAAATTGTGTAATTCAACGTTCCAGCTTGGCCCCAACTGTACACTATGCAATCTCTGAGCTCAATCTAAAATCCTGAGCTCTTGAACTGCGCAATTGCGTAATCACCAAGTCTGCTTTGCCTCCCAGGACTGCACAGTTGGTTGAAAATGTGCAAAATCCCCTCATCCTAGCTCACTGACTCCAAAAACTACAAAATTTCTCTCTCCACCCCAGTCAGTATTACGCATTGCACAGTCTCAAGGCTCAAGCCTCAACCCTAAGCTCTTGAATTACATAATTGCATAATCACCTGCGCTCCTTTGTCCTTAAGAACTATGTAATAGACTAATCATGTGCCCATCCCCTCACCTTGTCACACTGAGTTCCTAGATTACACAAATTTTTTTCCTCAATCTAGCCTGAACTACACATTGTCTAGTCTCAAGGATCAAGCTTCACCCTCGACTTCCTGAGCTATGAAATCGCACAGTTTCTTATCGTCTTTCCCATCTTATCACCTGTTTTTGGATCAATCAGTGAATCAATTACCACCATCGTAGACTAGGGGTTTATCAAACTGATGTCATCTTGTCATGAATAGATTGCAGATGCCGGTACTCTATCATGCTATGGAAAGATGATGAAAAAGGAGATGGAGAAGGAGGACATGCTAGAAGCACATATGGAGCTAAAGAGATAAGATTATCATCATGAGAGAAGAAGAAGGAACATTGGACTACAACAAAGGATGAAAGATCAAGATCACATGGAAGAATCCTCATATTCAAGTCATAAGGAGGAGGAAGAAGAAGAACATGCACCATATTTTCTGGAAAACACAAAGAAAGAAGCAACAAACAATGGCTTGACATTGCCATGTCATCATGTAGTCCATTTCATGAGTGTCATGTCATTTCACGTCATGAGTCATCATGTGCCACATCACTTTGTGGAATATGTAATTCAATATTGGAGAAATGTATTGTAAAGTGGAAGTCCAAAGGACATGTATAAACTATGAAGAGTCATGTAAAGTCAAAAAGTCAAGGGGAGTAAAATAGTCATGACGGTGGTTCTTAAAATTTTAACCGGATTTAGAACAAATGCTTGGGGTTTGCAACTTTAATGAGGATTGAAGTTGATGCTAGGGTTTTACATTAGGGTTCCATGGTAGGACGTGCAGGGGGGAGCACCGCTCCCTCCTCTAGTCAGGTAGTCACAGAAGGAGGTAAGGAAGCAAGAGGGAAGCATTTCAAAAAACCATTGGAAAAGATTTCAGAAGCAAGAGGCAAGGAGTTAGTTGGAAGAAACGAATCCCAAGATCAAGAATGGAATCAATAGGAAACAAGTAAAGAAAAGGAGAAGCGAGGTGACAACAGAAAAATGAGTTCCACAAGAACTACAAGTATCTACAAACCCAAATCGAGCATCATTCCTTGGGTCATATTGAGTGATTCAATGATTCAAGCACATAGGGACCATATGAAAGAACATGCGATCATCTGCAAGTTCATGGGGTTATGGCCAAAAGAGAGGGCATTACACATCTGGATTAGGAGCCACTATAAGCCAAAGGGACAAATACATTTACATATGGGTTCTAAGGGCTTCTTCACAGTGGTGTTCGCGGACCTAGAGGACAAGGATAGAGTGTTTGAAGGGGGGCCTTATTTCTATGCTACGGCAGGACTCTACATGTGGCCATTGATGATGAAATTTGTCCTTGAACATGAAACATTTACATCTATACTAGTTTGGATTAGACTATACTCACTACCTCTGGATTACTGGCTACTAGAATCTTTGAAAACCATAGGAAACAAGCTAGGGCATTTTCTGAAGATATCAGAGGAAACTCTTAAAGGTAAATATACCTCCTTTGCTTGAATATGTGTGGAAATGGATCTATCTGGAGCCCTTCCGGAAGAAATGATTTTAGAGGTATATGATGAAGATTGGGTGAAAACGGTGGATTATGAGCACATACCATTCAGGTGCCGCAAATGTCATGAACACGATCGTCTATTTATAGACTACCCAACAAACAATATGGAAGGCAATGGAAAAACCTCTTTGGATAGAGATCACGAGGGTTTTACCAAGGTTGGGGCCAAAGGGAAAGGCGGTAAATGGCCACACAAGAAAAATAGTGAAGACATAAATACAAGACACAACAGTTTCAAAATCTTAGAGGAAGTAGATGAGAATGTGGAGACAGTCCAGGACAGGGAGAACACATTTAAGGAGTAGGAAACAGAAGGTGAAATGGAGGATTTGATAGTAAACAACTAGTCGAAGGAGGATCTACCAAGCTGCATGGAGATTAGTAAGGACTATGAGATGACTCCAAGTGAGGCAAGAACAGAGGACCATGAACTATAGGAGATTCTAAACAAGGAAAATCTGGATCTAGAAGTATTTCTAGAACAAGGCAAGAACAAAGGAGTGGACTCCTTGCGAAAAGAAGACTATGATTGAGCTCGACAGCTCTTTCTATGGAGAGCACAATCGAAGGGAATTGTTTTCAAGAGAAACCACGAAAGCCAGGAGCAAAGTGGGGTCAAAATGATGGAGAACTCACAGGCAAAATTTCCAAAGAACTCAGGAAGGAAAATACAGAATGAACTACTAAACGAATGTGGAAAACTACTCATTAACTCAGGTAAGATGAAAGATCTTACCAGCTATTCCTTTACTAAGATTTTTTAATGAAGCTTACAACATGGAACATTAGAGGTATAGGTAATAGAAAGAAACAAAGGAATCTAAGTAACAGAATAAAAGAAGAAAAACCAAACATGGTCTTTATTCAGGAGACTAAATGTTCAATGGATAAAATAAGAGAAATTCATAATAAATGGTTAATCAAGTATGAGTACTTAGAGGTTAAGGCAAATAACTTGATAGGGGGGATTCTAACGATGTGGGATCCACAAAAATTTGGGATCCTGGAGGCTGAAGCATCTAGGAACTATCTATCTTTGGTGTGTAGTCCTGTAGGTGATAAGAAGACTTACATGAAAACAAATGTTTATGGACCTCAGAAGAAAGCAAATAAACTCAAGCTTCTTACCTCCCTAGAAGGTCTAAGAGAAAGACATCCCAATATTCCCTGGACAGTTGCATGTGATTTCAATATGATAAGATCTCTTTGAGAAAAAAAAAAAGGAGGCACTAGACAGCTAGGCAGAGACTCTGAAGCCTTTCAAGATTTCATTAGGAACATCGGATTAATGGACACTAAGACTATGAATGGAATCTTCACTTGGAACAATAAAAGGGGAGGGGCTTCTCAAGTGGCTTCAAAACCTGGCAGATTTATTATTTCTGAGGATCTCCTCCTCACAGGACCAACCATCATCGGTTCCATTATGCCCTTTGGAGGTTCGGATCACTGGCCAGTACAGCTAGAAGCTATCTTTATGGGCACTTCGAGAAACAAGCCCTTCAGATTCGAAAATTCCTGGCTCTCTCACCCCAAATTCATCAGTAACATTGAAAAATGGTGGAAAGAGTATTTAAATATTCAAGATACCAAAATGTTCATGCTCCAGCAGAGACTCAAACATATTATATCCAAACTTAAAGCTTAGAAAAAAAAGGAATTTGGTGATATCCTCAAGGCCATAATAGAAACTGAGTAGAAACTACAGGAAATCAATTAGATCAATATCACAGAGGGCTTCAATGAAGAGAGGTAAAAACTAACTAATTCTCTGCAGGAAGATTGGGAGGATCGCTATCTACAAGAGGAAATTTTCTGGAGATAGAAATCTAGGATTCAATGGATCAAAGAGGGAGAAAGAAACACAAATTTCTTCCACAAATCCACTATGGCACACAGGGCACACAATAGAATCACAAAGATTAAGGATTCTCAAGGTATTGAGCTTGTCTCTCAAATGGACATGGAATTGAGTCTAGTTCAACACTTCTTCAATATTGTAAAGGAGCCACTGGAGGATAGATCTAGGTTCATTGATCAATTCACCCAGTATATTCCCAAGTTGGTCACCAGAGCGGACAACCACAATCTCAACAGACCAGTGTCAGAAGAGGAGGTTAGTGAGGTGATTAAGGAAATGCAAAGTGGAAAAGAACTAGGCCTGGACGGATTCAATGTAGACTTCTTCAAACCCTGCTGGGATACAGTCAAGCAGGACATCCTCGAGGTTGTAGAAGACTCCAGAAAATCCAAAAAGGTTTTGAAAGCATTGAACGCTTCGTTCATAGCTTTAATCCCCAAAAAGAAAAATGCTATGACTCCAGATGGATTTCGACCCATAGCGAGACAAATTGTAGAAAACATCATCCAAGCACATGAGGTGGTACACTCTCTTAAATTCAATAAGCAAGCAGGCATGATCATTCAGTTGGACCTTGTGAAAGCCTATGACAAACTCAGCTGGTCTTATATCAGAGCTATTCTAAAAGCCTATGGCTTCAACCAAAATAGGATTAGATGGGTTACTAACTTCTCCATTCTTCTTAATGGAGCTCCTTCGAGTCCCTTCACACCTTCCAGCGGGCTCAAACAAGGAGATCCACTCTCACCTTTCTTCTTCATCCTCATGATGGAAGGGCTAGGTAGGGCAATCAAAATGGCAAATGTTGAAGGTCGAATTCAAGGTATCAAGCTCACCCTGGTTGGAGAGGCTAACACTCATAAAAAATTTGTGGACGATACTATGTTGCAGGGCATACCACAGTTAGGGAAGCAAGAGCAATCAAAAACATCCTAAACAAATTTTCTATGGCGGCAGGAATAGAGGTAAGCCTCAACAAGTCCAAAGTTTTTTTCTTTAATACCAATATTTCTATACAAAGAAACATTACCAGGATCCTTGGTTTTCAAAGGGAATAGTTACCGTCCAAATATCTTGGCATTCCTCTTACCGACAAACCTCTAAGCAAGAAAATATGGGAATCAATTTTAAATAAACTTCTGGACAAGATCAGAAAATGGACATGCAGATCCTTAAACTTATCAGGGCGACTTATGCTCACACAAGCGGTCCTACAGGCCATTCCCATTTTCATTTTTGCAGTGCTTCCTGCTGCTCAAGACATTAACCAATAAATAAGGAGCATACAAAGGGACTTTCTGTGGGGAAAAGGGGAGGAGAAAAAGAAGTGGGCTTTAATGTCCTGGGACAAGCTCTGCAGGCCCAAAAGCTATGGCGGCTTGGGGCTGCATGACCCGGAAACTCTCAGCAATGTTTCGGGAACTAAGCTCTGGTGGAGATGGATCAAGGAGCCGAATGCCCCCTGGGCCAAACTTTGGAAACAAAAGTATGCCAATGATTGGTAGGAGAAGGCTCATATCAGAATGTCAAGACAAATTAGGGGCTCACACATTTGGAAACTTGCTAGGGAGAATAAAAGCATTGTTCAAAATCACTGTTTCTGGGAAATCCGAGCAGGGGAATGTGCTCGATTTTGGGAGGACAGCTGGCAACAGGAACCCATCCTGAATAGGAATGGCCTAGCATCCCTTAAGAGAGACACAGAGAGCAAAGTTATGTTATTCGTAAAAGATTTTTGGGACTGGGGAAGTAATAATGTAAAATGGAGAAAATGGATGGACCTAGGTTATAGTGATGAGAGTCCTTTGAAGGCCAAGGCAAATTCTCTTACCCAGGACTTAGAGCATAGGAAGATTTTGGTTTCCTCATCACTTGACCAACTAAGATGGGGGAAGAACAATGAAGGTAACTTTAACCTCAAAGAAGCAAAATAGGCAGTCACAGGTTTTAACTCTGTGCATACAGAACAAGTCTGGAAGGAGCTTTGGCAAACTCCTCACTGGATGAAAATAAAGTTATTCATCTGGCTTGTGCATCAAAGAAAGATCCTAACTTGGGAAAACCTACTAAATAAATGCTTCAATGGCCCTTCCCTAATGTCACCTATGTGTCTCACATAAGGAAACAATTGAACACATTCTCAACCTTTTCCCTTTCTCTACTAAGGTGTGGAACTAGGTGGCCTCAATCTTCAGACAAACTGATAGGGTCAGTCTCAGCATATCCAACACATTGAAAAACTAGAGGAAGAACTTCTCAGAGTATGAGATCATCAACAAAGCTTGGATGCTAGTACCAGGCTTTGTCATTTGGAATGTTTGGAAACAGTGCAATAGGCATATCTTCAAAGATAAAGCTAGCATGCCCTAGCACATAATCAATCAAATTCTAAAACAACTTAAAGAGACAGTTAAAAGCCTTTTGAGGTCAATTCTCAAGGATCCTCCTCTACCTCATGAGGAGAATATTATACTTAATTTGTGACTATAGTCCATCAGTCCTCAAGGAATAATAAAGGAAGTGAGAACAATAAATACAGGGGCCAATAGTTGGAAGCCCCTTCCACAGGGCTTCTTCAAGGTAAACATTGATGGAGCTTCTAAGGGAAATCCAGGGGTAGCTGGCTTTGGGGGTGCTATAAAAGATCACCAGGGGCAAACAAAATACATCTTCCATGGCCACTTGGGAAAGGGTACCAATAATATGGCTGAACTCCCGGCATTAGAATAATGCTTGGAGAGCTTGGTGGAGGAAAATTTATAGAATTCTATCATTGAAGAAAATTCAAAATTGATCATTAGAGCAGCCAAGAAAATACACAATGGAACTTCGCAGATAAAGTGTCGAAGCATTGGAAGCTACTGTAGGTTTTTTTACCGTATCCACTCTCACTTGCAAACCCTTAAAATGATAAGATTTGTTCATGTTGGAAGGAAGGAAAATATGTTAGCGGATTGGTTGGCCAATGAAGGAGTGACCAATAAGGATAGGGATTCTTGGCATGCTTGGGAGTCGTTACCTGTCGGAAAACTGCGAGAGCACTGTTTCTACCTGGCAAGAAAAGCTATGGAACTGTGGATGAATGGAAGTAATCGAAGGGATTCAAGAGATAGGCGAGAGGATGGTATCAAAAAAATTCGTCTACATTTTTTGGTTTTGGCTGCTCTCCACAACTTTGATCACTTTCGGTTGAATGATGAATGTTACGAATCAGACAGCACCATAGATCTGGTTGCATGTGTGCATTTGGCTCAACGGGTTTTTGATGGAGACTACAGGCGGAAGGCTCAAAAATGTCTGCAAGAAGGTTGGATGGTCTTCGCTTCGTGACTTA
>APFE031290354.1:0-11855 GCA_000404065.3 Pinus taeda
CCCGAATTACAATATGCGATTACGATGGACCCAGACCCGACACAAATATATTTCATATTTCATACCCATTTCGCATCTTCCCCCATCGCAAGTCTCGACTAAAGGATATACCCTCCGCCATTGCGATCTCCAATTGTGATGGGAACCTAGGCCTGACATAGTATTAACCATGATATATTTTCCATATTGCGTCCGACCCCTATCAAATTTCTTTGCAATGGGTCTTTCCTTCGCTAAACTGTGATTGCAATATGCAATGAACCCGGACCCAATATCATTTATTTGCCCAAATTCATAAATTTTCAAGTCTACCATACCATGTTTTGCAAAGCATTTCTTTGTTAAAATGTTTTTATGATTTAAACAAAGAAATAACCTAAACCTCCATTTAACCACTAATCTCATTTTTAGAACATAATAAATCCATACCACCATGATTAATCGTGGGCCCCTCCATTGCTCTTTCCTCTTACCTCTGCATTGTTCTTTTGCTCCACCACCATCTGATCCAATACATTCAAATCTACAACCCTCAGTGATTTCAGGTTGGCTCTCTATCTGAGCATTACTTGCCTAAAAAGCGGTATTCCACTGACCTCCCCTTGCTACCTGTCAGGCTTAGATTGTATCAGGTGACCCCTCCCAAAACCACCCGCACCTCAAAAGCAATGCGATGAAAACAGAAACCACCTCCTGCATAATGACAAAATTACCACTATTCCCTTTGTACCATATTTTAAAAAGTAAACTATTTTTCTGTTTAAATGAAAAAATCACCATTTTCCTTTGTTTCGCTTGTTTTCATAGTAAACACTCCATAAGCCTCTACGACAAATAAAGCCATTGTTTTACCTTCCGATACACTCTGGACTCTTTCCAATATCCTTTTAAGCTAAATAAAGCCATTGATGTCCTCCTCTATCACCTATGTTTTCTTAACAATTTCTGTGTTTTGCGGGGAAAAACTTTTGTTCCAGGCTTACAAAGAAAAAATCTTGCATACAGTTTCAAGACAAATACGAAGATCTTACTGTTGAAAAACACAGTAAAAACTTGAAATGCACATTAAAGGTAAAAAGGAACATAGTAAAGGTTACTCAGCAGGGTCAAAGGATATTCACAGAGTTTAAAGAGTATCAGATGAAGGATGAAATGAAGGAATCAACTAGCGTAAAGGATACAAACAATCAAGTAGCTTAAAGGGGAAAAATATCAAACAACAAAGCCAACACAACCTGAATAAAAGGGATAGTAAGAAGCAATTCAATAGCTACCCCTATCTTCTTGCATGAAGATCTTTCCTTTCCTAGAATAAACCTTAATCAGTTTTAGGATATTTTCTTAGTTTCATTATTGTATAAATAACTCTGTTCTCAAGTTGTTACGGGTTCGAAGTTCAAGGTTTAATATTCATTTCTTGTTAAGCAGTGACTGTTCATTGTACTTTGAATCTGGTTGCACCTTTGAAGGAAGCTTTTCTAGACACTTGATGTACTCAGTTTTTCTGGAACCTTAATGCAAAGCAAAGGATTTTGAATTTGGTTTTACACACTTTGTGCTATCCTATAAGTTTTTCTAGTTATCAGTCATTATCTTTTTCTTCATATTCTTACGACTTATAGGGATATCTAGGTAGGAATAATTGTGTCTCAATTTATTCCTATAAGCTCCTAAAGTGATCATCTATTAAGAGAATGGATTAATGAATTGTTTGTTTAGCTAATCCCCTCTAGTCAATAAATCATCAACATCTTTTGTAAGTTTAAGTATATTGCCTTGAATCTTTGGAATGTAGTTTAGAAGTTTTTCATACTTATGATTGTTCTGTTTTACAGTCTGGAAACTGTGATAATCATATTATTTTCTGTCTTATTTTCACCACTATTTGATCTATATCACTTTGCAAAGCTTTATAGCAGCCCTTTGCTGAGATATTAATATTATCCAAGGGATTAAGTATTTCAATTCTACATTCATTGGTCTTCCAAAACTAAAATCAAAAACCCCAAAACAATTATTTTAGATGCTCTGGCATTGGTATATGACCTACTACTATCTCAGAGGTACAACACAACCCTTGACTTTCATTTTCCTCTGTGAGGAACACTTTAGACTTAGAAGTCTACTATAGATCCATTTTGGATCACACCTTCCCACTAAATAACTTTTGGTCTCCAAAAGACTGACATACTGATCTGAACAATAAATGAGAGTAACAACACCCTCTTCTTTCAGCCTACATACACTTGCCTTGCATAGTGCCTCTGAACCAAAGCCTTTGACCACTCTCCTTCCTGGATGTGCTGATCCTCTTGGGAAGAACTATTTTCCTCCTTGATTTCATGCAGAGCTCTCGTTGAGATGGTCACAAAAGGTAGTTTGAACTTCTTTTCCTTGATCATTGACCCAAGGTGTCTCAAACAAATGTGAAGTTACATCTGCTTCACAAAAACTTACATTTGTACATGTTTGACAAGCTGTTAACAACAACTGTTAACAACAACAGAAATACAGACAACAATTGGATGGCCTAAACTCCTGCTTCAACAAAAGAAACAGATTTTCACATCTTGTGAACACCTTCATGTCTTACATCTACATACAAATGATGGACTAGATACCAAGCTCACAAAACATGCCTTTAAAACAAATGACCCTTCAAGTCAAGCATGTAGAGAGATCTCAAGGATTCTTTTCAAAATATGAAACACTTCAGCATTATCTCCATCTTGGAGACCAAATCAACTTTTCTCAAGTCAATATTAACATTACATGCATGCCAAAGTAATCGACCCTTAAGTTAATCACACATACATGTTTAAACACAAGGAAATAATCAACATCCCTGTGTTCATGCACATTATTCTCATGCATGCATTTCATCCTTCAACTTTTGCTTAAGCACAATGTACTTTCGAAGCTGAAATGAATATAATGTTGCAACAACAAAGTGAGTCTCCTACTCAACTTTTCCATTCACCTTCTTGGTAAAATCTTGCAACTTGCATCCCATTAACAAAGAAATTCAAATAGATGCAAAAATACATGCAATCTTTAATTGGATAAGAATTCTAACCATTTATTACAAATCCATTTTAAACATGCTACATTTTTCTGCACATTAGCATTAACATGTGAATCATCCTGAAACTCATCATTCATGGAATCTTCCTTTCCATTTCTGCCATTTTCTCTTTCCACCTTCTTCAATTTTCATGGAAGCATTGTTGGGTTCAAAGTACAACACTTTTCAGCAATGTGTCCTTGCTTATGGCAGTAAGTGCAACACATGTGCATCCTCTTGACAGCATGATTTGCCTTGTCCAATGGAGCTTCGGCTTCTTGCTTCCTTTCCTTCAAAAGTTTCATGTATGTGGCCATTCCCTTCCAACATATAGAAACATTATGATTATCCAAACCACAAAAGGAACATGCACTTATTTTCACATACTTATATGGAAATTTATCATGCTTTACATAATCAAAAGGAATATGATTAAAACCAGATTTATGCCTTTCTCTTTCACCTTTATTGCCTTCATGAAGAGGTGAATTAAATGAAGAAGTAGCTCCCTTTGGGACACCATCAATCTCTTCAAGGCTGTCATAGTTTCCACAACTCTTTGGTCCGAGTCCATGCTTGTGAACACCTGTATCCTGCAAATTATGTTTCAAGCTACTGCATTCTCCACGAATAAAACCTTCACAATCTTGAGATAGAAGACCTGAAATGAAACTCCTTCTTGGAACTGTTTCAATGGCCTTCATGGCAGCTTTGGAAATTTCTCCATAAGACTGTCCATATCTAAGACCCAAATACTTAGGCCTTTCCTCAACCATTATTGGTTCAACAATACCCTATGCATGTTTACCCAAGCCTTTTCCTTCATAGCCCATGTTGGACATTAAATTGGAACCTATGCCTCTGGTATGTTTTTCAAATGAACCAATATAAGCATTCTTAGAGGAATTTGAAGACAAATAGGAATTGTTTACCTCTTCTTCAAGCTGATACTTGAATAAGGCTTCTTTTGCTACAAAGAGCTGTGTCTCCAACTCATGCATCCTTTTCAGGTTCATATTGCAATATGAAGTTGCCTCTCAATTTCTTGCAATTTGTCAGAAAGCAATTGCTTCTCTTCCTCCACGAAATTCAACTACTCTCTAAGTATGCTGCTCTTCCTTCCATCCTCATACATTTCCCTCACCATATCCATCATGGTGGACAAGTCTTGCTTCATATCTTCATCAAAGACTCTTGTGAAGAAAAAAGAATTTGAGGACTCACTTGTAGAAGTTGTCATTATTCCAATGAACAAAATAACTTCAAACAAGATTAACAAAGAGCTTTATTCAAGGAACCTTTTGCAACAAACCTCTTGTGCTTCAAGGATTGCCTTGAGATCCTTTCGGATAAGAAGAATGCCTTCAACCATTCTTCCTTCTTGTCCTCTCTTGGACTGAGCTATCAATAACTTTCCCTTCACCTCTGCAAACTCAAACAATAGTCAGTCTACAAACAAGAATATAATCAATCTATGATTGTTTAAACACCTTTCAGACAAGCAATCTTTTCTCTATCAATCAAGCATTGTGATCTAATACACTTGCTCTAGTATAACCAACTTTGATATCACCTTCTTTGAAGGTGGGGTTAATCAAACTTAAGCTCTGATACCACCTAATCTAATAATGGGGCACTAAAGGCTTCTTGTCAACTTACAAGAACCTCTCCCACTTCCAAATCTTAAATATTTCCAAGACCTTATGATTAACCAATTGCGGAATTAAAAAGTGTTTGAAAATAGGTGTATGCTTGTGTTTGTTTTTAAACTATTTATGTGCTTTAAGTTGATTTGCTTAAACTGATATAAAACATATATCAACAAATAAAGTAGCAAATGCAATGCAACAATAAGCAATCACACATAACAACAATATAATATGGAGTTCACCCTGATATCTTGGGCTACATCTCCTTGAGCTCTAATAAACTCGACTAGGCTCTTTGAGATTCTGGCTGAAATCTTTTACAGGCTCCATGCTCAACTCCATTGGTTCACACTGATCTGATGGGTTTAGAAATACCATCTTATCTCCCTGACTATCCATACTCTACAAACATATCTAGGCTTCTCTGGACTAGATTCCTTCAATCAGCGCTCTGAGAAATCTTGCTCTAGCTTACACAAACTCCCTTAGAATTCTCTCACTGTCTCTGGAATGCCTTCTTCTATCTTCAACACACTTTGGACACCAGCAATATTTGATCTCTTTGCTGTTCTTGGCTCTCGCTCTGGCTCTAGCTCTCCGACTCTGGCTCTGGCTCTGGCTCTGGTTCTATCTCTAGCTCTCTCTGAACTTCTTTTGGCCTCTGTGTGCCTTTGTAGTTCACTCGACCTCCAAACGACTCTTAGCAACCTTCCAGTGACCTCTTTCAGTCCTCCAGCTCCCTCAGCTCCCTTCTGCAATTGTGCACTCTGTGCCTTTGTACCACATCGGTTACAGTCCTCCATCATGGGAAACCTGATCATTTTTCCTTCCTCTGGACGTGACAGCCAAATAATGGAAATACACAGGAAAGTACACGCAAAACACATCATGGGCCTTTAGCTCGAACTTCAAATAATATAGAATCGAATCTATAAACCCATTGGGTCCTCCTTCTATGGGCATATCGCAATCGCTTAGGTGAGAGGTCAAAACCTCAATATATGGGAAATACAAAGAAAATCCGAATAAACTAGATTTCAAATTTTATGCATTCATGCTTATAATTCCCATCAAGTTTGCGCTTTATCAGCATATTGCAATTGCAAGTCGTAATGTGCATTGGCCCTGATATTAGGGGTTTACCAATCACCGATCTCCAATCAAATCTGGACCATTGATCTTGCTCCTCGATCAGACAGTCGATATCACATATCGCTATCGACATATCACATTGGTAACAACCCTTTGGTATCGGCGATTTGCCGATCTCCTAATTGCTGATTAAATCTAGACCGTTGATCTAACTCCTTAATTGGATCGTTGATATCACATATCACTATTGGCATATCGCATTGGTAACGTCCCGAGGGTTCTTTCCTTTGGTCATGCTAATCGCTGATCTACCAATCCGCAATCAGATCTTGACCGTTGATCTGCAACCTTTAATCTGACAAGTGATTGTCCATTTCAGGCGCATAACTTACACGTGGATTAACCACCCAAAAAAGCGGTTTCCTCTCTCCTCTGCTGTACCACACGTTAGTCAATGTATGGAATTGGGTGGAGCCCATCCAGTACCACTTTTTGCTTGAAGCTCGCCTGAAATACCATTTACTGCCCTTCTTCCAGAACTCAATAGGTTTAGTATATTTTCCATAAATGTTTCGGGTCCATCTGGCCGCTACTACCCACAAGCTTTATCCGAATTTCAATGCAAAAAGTGTTTTATAAAGGTTTAGCACTTAACAAAGTTTTTTAGCGCATACGACTAATATTAACCCTTCTGATGCGATTTTCCCATACAAGACCTTAAGCCCATTTTCATAAGATTTTGCCTCCTTTTCAAAGAACAAAGGCAAACTTCTTTTTGCGATAAATTCTTCATCCGGAGTCCATTTTAGCCCATTCAAATTGTAGTAGATTCAGAGTGAAAATATCTATGCAATGGGACTATTTCCAGGAGTAGCCCTTGACTTTGTTTTCCTCTGTTAGGAACACTTTAGACTTAGAAGTCTATTCTAGATCCATTTTGGATCAAGGATCTCGATTGATGAGATGTTAATCAGAAGAATCACAACGTTGCCTCATCAAGGAAAATACCCCATGGAAGAATTTGTGGGAAAAATAAGGACAAGGAGATGGCACAAATGATGAAGGAAAAATTCAGACTGTTGAAGAAGTCCTGAGGATATGATATCAATTCCATAGATGACCAATGAGTGCATTTCAATGCGCACATCTTGGTAGGTAAGATAATGAGGAAGTGTAGGGCCAATGAGGTACTTATAGTTGTAATGTATTTAGCTGCGCAGTGCAGTGCATGGGTCTAGTTTAATTAGGTTGCATATATTTTCAAGGGTATTTTAATAGATTTTAGGGAAGTCAAAATGGGGTTTTCTCTGAAAGGTTGTAAATAACCTTAAGCAGGATAAAGGATCATTATTGGGTAATAGGTAACCCTGTCGAGGCTATGGACACCTGCTGGCAGAAGAGGCTCTACCTGCGACAAAGGAGCATATTTAAAAAGACTGCTTTACATGGAAGACTTTATTTTATTTTTTATTTCAAAGACCAAGTAATGGCTGATGTAAATGTAAGGACAAGCTAAGGATACAAGTAATTAAAATAGAAAGGGGTTGAAACAAAATATCATTGACATTTTGAAGTATAATATGTTTTATCTTTCTATAATAAAGTTTAAGTTTTCTGAGAATTTTTTTTCTTTTCGGAAGTTTGAAAAACGTCAATAGAAGATCAGAGATAACTGGTTCTCCCAAGTGAATCGCCAATTGTTGTGGCCAGCAACACCCCCCCCTTGCTCATTTAAGTGTTGTCCAAAATACTAAATGAATGGGGACCCTTAGTTAAATTTTTAAGAAAAAAACAAGTTTTTCCTTTCTTTAAAATAAGGTTACCATCGTAAGCTTAGAAAGGTCTTTTGAATATTTTTAACCTAAGTCTACGATAAAGGGAAATATCTTTAAAACTGCATTGCAAAAAAGATAGGAAATGCTTCATTCCTCTATAATATCAGTATGCACAAGACCTCGTGTTAAGCATAACATCGCATCGCAATGAAGTAATACTCATAAGGAAAAACTTCAAGATTTACCGATCTGCGACAGCACCGATCGCAAAGATCGCATATCGCAAAATGAACTGGCAAGATTTGGCAAACATTAAAACTCTCTGCGAACTGCGATGTTGCGATTGCTGCGATGGTGCAATCTGCGATCTTGCATTTGTGATAGCAACGATTTGCGATGGCGCGATCTTCGATGTTACGTAAGAAAATCATAAATCACTTAATCACGAATCCTTCAGACACGCCATTCAAAGAAAAGCCACTTACCATAATCTGACTCAAGATCATCGCTTTTAATGATAGTAAATGAAATTAGTTTCGGTATCAAATGAAATGAAACCGTGCTTTTGTAGAATAATACTTCACGTAAAGTGGCATATTTGATATATCTGTTGCATTTAAAACTCTCCCATCACCTTTCTTAATCAGTCATTTCCACTTCACTCGTAATCTACAGGAACGAAGGGCTAAGACGATTCAAAGCCAAACACAGGAGCAAATGGGAAAGAAAAATAAAGCTCAAGGATCCGAGGTGAAGGAAAAGACGAAGGAGATGGCGCCTTTGTATACAGACACTTCCTGCAACAGAGACGTAGGGATTTCGACATGGGAAAGCATGTATAGGCTGCTGGAGGAAGAAAATCCTAGAGTAATGAAGGTTGATACTGTCGCGGGCTCACAACGCTCTTCCGAGGCTTCCTTAGAGGAGCTAGCATGTTCATTTCTTCACCGGATAGCAGCTAGGCCCAAAATTTTACCATATACAGATATGATCAAGTGGATAATTGACAATGCAGAGTTGAACAACAGACAATTCAAGGTTCAAGGACATGGGCTCATAGGATCACCGCCACGCAAGTTTTAAAGCTTATGTATCATCTTCTTGAACCGCAGACGACTTATAATGCACAATTTGTCAAGAAATTTGCAGCAGAGAACCCAAACCTAGCAGAGACCACTATAGATTGGTCCAGAAAAGAGGAGCCACTAAAAAAGGATAAAAACGGTATGTACAGCACTGGTTCCCTCACCTCTTTGTATTGTTTTGCTGCGGCCATGCTTTGCACACTATTTTGGATGCCGAATATAAATAAATTTTCGTCTGAATGGCTACCACTAATAGACGCTGCCACAAACGCCGATATTATGGATTGGACCAAGATCTTTTCTGATAATCTATACACGAATGTTATGAATTACCGGTCTAAAAGATCCTTGTCTCAAAGGGTCTATCCTCCTTTCTATCTGTCTCAGTATATTATGGATTCTATTTGTTATGTGTCTAAATTCCCCACTATGGGTTGGAAATGGAATACCCAGGACCCATTACCTATTCATGTTTATCATAAAATGTTATGGGATTCCCAGTTCGTCCCACACTTCTGTCAAATTTGTCACGGGCTTATCTTACCCCTATATAGAATAATGTATGATGAAGAACCCCCGAGGTGCTCACCCGAGGCGCAGATAGACATCATCCCCATTGCAAGATGGTTCGGGGAAGAATGGTTCACTTATATTAGAGCGTTTGGAAGCACTGTACCTCCACATGTCCTACCTCTATATATCCCCGATAAACGTTTGGCTCGGGAAATTGCCTATCAGACCTGATCAGAAGGCGGCCTGACCAAAGACCTAAAAGACAAGAAGAAGGCCATATGGCCTCAGTTTCCTATAGCTTGTGGGGCCTTCTCATTGTTCGATGTAGGACACGCTTTCACCGAAGTGGAGAATGTGACGTGTCTACAATTATTTAAATTTCCAGCAAGGCCATTTGACCCAAATAATGTTGCCCAATATTTCACAACGAACGTCAAAATAAAAGTATTAGTCGGAAAGAAATATTTGTTTGATGATTTGTTTCAGATTAGAAGCTCACTCCAGGAAATTTTGCGGGAAGCTCGGTCGAAGTTGTCTCCAGATGACCTCTCAAAGATTCATGTTATACAGGGAAAGAAGGCTGGCAAATGTTCCTCTAGAGAAGCTGCGACTGCCTTCCAGAGAGCCAACTCCAAGCGTCAGCCTTAGTGGAAACTCTAGCACTTCCAAATCTAAATCTAACACTGCGCAAGGAGTGCCTGAACATTCTAAAGGGTCTGGAAGCGACCAGGGAAAAAGAGAAGAAACAGCTAAAGATACAGATCAGTCAAGTGCAATGTCGCAACAACAAGTTATCGCCTCACTGCCAAGAGACATCCCCCCTCCCGTCATTAAAGCGCCACTCGTCACAACAAAACTAGACAAAGAATGGGAAACTTTCGACGAGATGATCAATCTTGAAGGGAAAGCCCCAAGAACACCTGTGACCAATACACAGATAGCGCAAGAAGTGGTTTCGACCATAATTAGCAGTGTCACAGAAACATAGCACATTTCTATCGCTCCACCTTCTGAGCTTCTACTTAATGTAGAAGAAATTCCCCCACTGGATGTATTCTATAGTCCCCAACATAAGGAAGTTGTAAGGAGACAAAGGAAGAAAAGAAAACTAGAAAATACACTGTCACAAGATGCTGAACATTTGGACGTCTTATGGAAAGACCCCAACAATAACCCGACAGAAAATCTCACTAAGTTGTCTCAGATCGCAGGAGCATATGCTTCTGCAACTATTGACAAGGCATCGGAAGTTCATCAACTGTTGAAAGAACAAGAAAATCAAATACAACTACTACAACGACAGTTACAACAAGCCAATGCTAGTATTGAAGCGTTTAGACAGCTCGAGAAGTTGCAGGAAGACTTTCAGTAGATGCAGATAAGCTATCAAAGAAGTCTAGACGAGAAAGGAAAGCAGTTGCGAATTTTACAAGAAATGCATAAAGACGAGCCTAAGCTTGCCGAATTTGTTTCAGAATCTATTGACTTAAACGAGCAACTTCTGCAGCAATAGGAAGAGTTGGGACGTAAGATATCACAGTGGAGTCACTATTGCGAGCTAAGCGATAAAATCACCAATCAAGTGGCGGACTTACGAAGTGACTATGATTAGAGTGATAGATGAGTGACGGAATACTTAGCTTGGCAGGATGAAGAGGAAGGGAAAAGAGCAAGTGCACCCAGAATAAACGAGATTCATAAAGAATTGCTCTTTAATAAATGAGACGATCAAATCAGGCAGGCGTAACAAGCAGCGGAGACAGCGGCCACACAAGCAAATATTCTTATCGACTGTGTAAATGAGAATTTACACAGGGCCAACTTAATCGCACAGACCACCTCGGGGTACCTACCAAATAAACTACGACTGGAGGCAGAATGGAAGCAAAAGACGCAGGAAAAGGGAAAAGCGATCCAGGCATTGAACAGGTTAAATTGGGAGTGTTACTGGGCATACTTGTCAAGCCACATAGTCAATGGATGACTGTGAAATGCATCATAAACGCAGCCAAAAAAGTAGTGCCAACTCTCATAGATTCTGTTTTCGCAGCCCAGCTCAGTGCAGAAGTCGGCCAACCGACTCTTCTCAAGCCCATGATGAACACTTGCAGTTTTAAGGACCAAGTTCAGAAGTAGCCTTATTTTATAAGTTTGTTTTTTATTTTTATTTAGATTAGAAAAAGGACGGTCATTTGAAAACCACATCCTAAAATTTTGTAAAGACACTATTATTAGAATTAGGAAGTAGTATTTTAACCCTTCTCATGCATTTAGAGAAGGGTCCATAAATTTGTCAAAAACTTGTCCTCGGAACATGCACTTCTGCACCCTCAGAGGAGGTTTTGATGAATGGATGGGTCGAGATTTATTAATGTTTGCATTTGATGTCTGCTACTGATGTTGCACTTTTGTACTCTTAGTAGATGTTAGAACAAGTAGAGATTAATCATTTTTGCTTGAAATTTATGAGTAGGATTAGTCATAAATGGTACTTTTATCTCTTGGCCATTTCTGCTTATATTCTTGAAGTGATTTAAAGTTTTTAGTTGTTTATATGTTATTGCATGAATGTATGAGTTACCATTTGGCACTTCTGTACGATGGAGTCATTTATTTATGTCTGATATATGAATAACTTATTATGCGATATGCTGTTCACAACTGTTTTTCCTAACTT
>APFE031290358.1:1762-135972 GCA_000404065.3 Pinus taeda
TGGAACAGGTCCATATGTTGATTTTCCGTTAACTTCTGGACCAAACAGCAGCTCAGGGGTATCATCTAAAACATTTACATCATCCCTGACCTCTGGTAGTTGAAGTGACCTTTGGATTTGTTTCCTATATACATCATGTTTGGCAAGTTCTGAGAGGGGAATAGATATCTTGAGTTTTCCAATTTCTGCTTCTAAGTTGAATGGTTTCTCCAATGGATCCTTAACGTTGGTAGTAGCAGATTTCTCTTTTTCGGGCACACTCTCTGTGTTTTATTTTTTAGTGTCAACGTTATGGTGAATGACAGTTTGTGGTATTTCTGTTTTGGGAATATTTTTTGGAGTGTCGTTCAGACTTTCTTTTGAGGGAGAGGAAGATAGAGGCTGATCAATAGGAGGTTGTGCGTCTGTTATATCTTCCACAGTTACCTAATGCGGGTTTGGGACAGCAATATCAGCTGATTCTGTTATGAAAACATTGTTTTTAATTTTGTTGGGTTGTTTGCTATCCTTTGTTCTACTAGATGCAGGGACATCAATGGTCCTTGTTCTTAACTTATATTGTTTGTGCACTTCATACACAGCAGAATCATAACCTTGTTTGAAATCAAAAGACTCTCCCGACTTGGTCTGAAATTGTTTTACATCAGGGTAGTGTTGGTCCTCTTCAGTGAGAAAGATTTGTTGTTCATTTTTCGAATCGATCAGGTTCATGTGAGTCTCATCTGTGGGCTCACTGGATGTGGATGCCTCCGCATAGTTTTCTTGGAAAGGAGGCCTAATATCATGGTCGAGACTAGCCCTTCCAGCGTTTGTGGTCTGATTTTTCCTAAAGTTCGGGTTCCTTATGGTGTTGGACAGTTGTCCTTCCCATGATGATTTTCTCTCAACGCTCTCTACTCTGTCTCCTAGCCTATGCATGCCACTGATGATAACATCTAGTTTTTGATCTAAGGCTGAGGGTTCTTCCTTGAAAGTGGTTCTTCTCTCGGTTCTGGCTCTGTTTCTTTTGGAAATTAGGTTTGCCTCCACACTGACAGCAACATCTTGCATATCTGCAAGGCTTTGAGGGGCTCTTTCCCTTAATTGGTATGCCATTTCAGCATCAAAACCATCAGGGAATTTGTACAAAGCAAGATCAGGTGGAGGTCTCAAATTTTGTGGTATTGCATTGTAAACGTTATTAAACCTTACACAGTAGTCCAAAACCGTTTCCTGAGGTCCTCTTTTGATAGTATCATACTCGGATAATATGTGTAGGGGGTTTTTCTTTTTCTCCCATCTGTTAATAAATGTCTGGTATAAGGCTTCTGGATTTAATATGGAATTGGGTGTAAGTGCTCTAAACCTGGTTCTGACATCACCTCTCAAACTTTGGACAAAAATCTTCATTCTTATGCTATCATCATCAATCTCATAACTCTCAAAGTAATCCTGCATTTTCTTTGTATGCTGTAGGGCTGTGCCGGAATTTGTGCCATCAAAATAGGTATTTTTTGTCTGATAATCCCGAGGCATAGCCCCGGGATTAGCCGGCAGCTGTAAGGGCGCATATCTATTAGCCATGTTAACAGGGATAAGTGGAACAACTGGAGTGACTGGGATATTAGGAGTGGTAATGGTAGTATTTGCAGTGAATGGAGGTGTGGATACAGCGGTTGGGGAAGTGGATGATGAACACGGGGAAGAAGGGTTTGAACGGAACAAAACTTTAACAGGGGTTAAAAAGCTATTAGGTTGGACTGTATCGGGACCAGAAACAGTCAAATCTTCTTGCTGCTCTTGCTTTCTACGGATTTTAGGGATTGTGTTGGGATTTTCAAAAACAACAGGGGGATTCGGATCTGGATTTGATCTTGTGTAACGCGAATGCTTCTTGGGAGCCAGCTTCTAACTTGTTTTTTTTTGGGAAATTTTCTAAGAACACAGGTCAACCGAACTTTTTTAAGGTTGGTTTCTTCCTCTGTGGAGCTTCAGACTGGTTTTGTGAGATTATCTGAGGAGGTCCCCAGTGGAGTCACCATTATGTTATCACTCAGGTTGTCCCTAAGCTCCTGAAGGGATACATCCGAGGTAACCACAAACCAATATTTGGATTGCAGGTTCTAGCCCACCTGCAATCAGAGAGGGCTCTCTCTTAATGATTTTTCTTTGTTGATAATGATTTTAGGCTAGTTATTGGGTTTAGGGGTTTTGATTTTTTGTTTGGATGGAAGATGAATATGAGGCAGATAATTCCAAGCAGAGAGGCAAGGGAAATGTGATAAGTTTCAAACCATTAGGCATGGAGTCATGGATTGAGGCTTGCTGTTGCGTTTTCTTGGTCACAAGAGGATTATGGAGCGGGATAGCTACACATGAAACAATACCAATTTTCTGAAAAGATGGGATGAAAGTCAGTGATGAAAGGCAATCAAGAATCTTTCATTAACTAACAGGGAAAGAGGTGAATGAATGGTTATCTAGGAGCAGTTAAGAATTCCTAAACTGACATTCATATGTGAAAGAAACAACGTAAACAAGATCATTTAAGTATGCATGTTCATAACTATTCCTGATGAAAACATGGAGAAATTGCAGAAACTGAGCCTAAGGTGCAGCCAAGCAAATCCTAAACTATTCTTCTTTTCTGCAATTTAGATGGTGGATTGATGATAACATAAACATAAAAACTAAATAGAGTTAAAGAAACACTTATTGAACCATGTCGAAGCACAGGAATTCCATAGTCACTCCTCGACCAGTTAAACACAGCAGACAATTTCAGAATCCATGCTTTTAGCAATTTTTGATTATAGAAAGTATCACATTTACAGTGCGAGTCTCTGCTCGAGCAAAATATCGAACTAACAAAGATCAAACAAACAACCAACCAACTATTTTTCAGGGTGGTATATATAAGCAAAATATCTAAAGTTATTTATTATAACCGACCTAACAGGTCTGCAGGAAAAAGCTTTCTAAACCTAACTTATGTTGGAATTAACTGTAAGTAAATCTTCTTTGGGCTGCGCCAGTGGCAGCTGGATCAAAATTGAGTTAATGTGATGTCCTCTGTGGCTTGGTGCAGTGGTTTTGTCATAACTGTGCATTGAGTTCTGGTCCACTGATCTCTTGTGAGTTTAATGTGCAGTCATTTGTGCTGGTGAGATTTCAATGTGTCCTCAATTGCTTCTTGACTTTCAAGGCTTTCCTTTTAATGCTGGATTTGCCTCGAGCCCTGAGAAAATCTCTTCTGATACACTTTGCCGCTACTCTGATACTCTTTGACATGCTTTTTATCTTCACAACTGCTCTGATACTCTTTAACCTCTGAACTGGGTCTCTCTCTGTCTACAGATATGTTTAAATTGGCAAAATCGGGCCTTTTCTGCCATTTTCGGTGCAAAAAGGGTCGAGGAATCAAAAGATTCCCCCTCTGTTTTTCATTCCGGAGCTCCGAAGCTTGACTTTCGCGCTTGCGCGTTTTTCCCTTTTTTTTTTGCTGTTGATGTCAGTTGTACGTTAGTAGTGGGGTCCTCTGGTACAGATGTGACGTCAGCATGCTGACATCAGCAGGTGACGTGGCAGTACGGCGGGGTGATGACGTGGCAGGACATGGTGGCAGGTGACGTGGACCAGGCGCTGGCAGGAAGGGGTGAGGTGGAGCCGACGTGACGGGATGACACGACGCTCCTGTTACATGAGGGGAGGGCGGTTTTGGCAGGGCATCGGACCGCTTTTGATATGGAAGCGGTTTTTGTCAGGGGCGGCCCGATGCAATGGGAAGCCGCCAGCTGTCTCGGTGTACGACGGTAAAACCGTCGGACATCGAGTGCTAACGTCCCCACACAAGAGGGCGCCCGATATGAACAAGGGCCATCGGATCTGGGGGAGGAGATATGACAGTGGACATGCGGAGAAAGTGCGCGGGGTTTAGTCAAAGAGTGCGCGCGATAAATCTTTAATATTTCACGGCGCGGGTGGGTTTAGACTTTAGAAAAATTGTGTAATTGGTTTCGGCGCTTGGTGATTTATTAACCAAAATTAATAAATTCCAAAATACAATGCGCGGGGAGGGTTTTTTGCTTTTGGAAGGGGGGTTTTTTGTGTTTTGGAAGGAGTCCAAACACCTTGGGGGGAAATTTATGCAGAGATGGGGCTCTTACTAAGGTCCAGATGACCTAGTAATTCCCAGGAATATATTTATGGTTATGTTTCAACCAGGGGGAGGGGATATTTACATAGGGGAGCTATTAACATAGTTTTAATAGGGGGAAGGGAAAATAGATAGGGAGTTAAATAATAATGTCAGTAGTTAATATGAAAATAACAAGAAGAGCGCTAAGTTCCAGAGATCCTAGGATTTGAAGGGGAGATAGAACTTTGTAGAGAAGTATGGACCCTCCTTGAGTAAAGAAGACCTTTACCAAGGCTACTGATATGGAAAATGATGAAGCTAAGAGGTATCAAGCAGATCTTGACCTCTTTAGGGGAAATTAGTAAATGATTTAGGGAGTAAGAAGAAGAGGAAGTTAGTCATGCCTCGCTTGAAGTCCTTCAAATGGGAACCGCCTGCTGACTGTGATCTAACATTTTTTCTTTTTTGGTTTGGGTGCACTTGGACTTGCATACCCAACTTTTCAACTTTTTCTTTTGATGTCTTCCTATCTACATCTACACTTATTTCTTCCAAGGACCCAGATTAAGCAGTTGGGCTCCTTTGGTTCTCTACCTATCTAAGAATCTGCAAAGATTAGGCTGTTTGGACAGATTATTCATTCTCTATATTCTAAAACAGGAAATTGAAACCTAGGGAGACCAAGATTAAGCTGTTTGGACCTCTCTTTAGCTGAAAATTTGTACAAAAATGAAATAACTCTTCAAAATTGGAATGCAGTAGATGAACTTTGAGTAGCATTCTCTCATGGCCTCCTTTTTTTGGTGACTGTTAGCAAATATGGAGCATTGCATCATGCAAAGTATGACATATTTGGCCTGTAAAAATGTCCATCATGAAATATGAGTAACCTGCTGTAGTAGGAGGCTAACATAACCAATGACCAAATTTTATTCTGAAAACCTAGTGACATGATAAAATTTGACTTTGAGACCCCTAAAAAAACTTGGTAAAAGCATATTTGATCACTGATGATAGGTAGAACTGACTGACACTAACACATGTCAGCTCAGAGGAAGACCCAGTTGATATTAGAGTTCAGGGATAATGTATTATCAGTTGTATAATTTTTTGAGTTGTACCGATGGTGCATGCAATCAGTTGAGGGCCTATGGATGGATTGTGCAGTTATGAGTGGGGAATTTCCCAAATAAATATGGGCTAATCCTCTCATGAATTGCACAAGGAAGTAGGGGCTTGGCAGGCATCAGAATTGGCTAAGTGTTGGCTTGAGCTGGCTTGTGAAGCAGAGAGATATATTGTACTTGTGCAGAAATTGTTCGGGTTGAACAAGCATTGTATTTTCTTCTCAGATCTTTTGGTTAATGCAATATATAGATAGCAGGGTTTTTAGCTGTTTCTTTCCCCAGAGAAATATTGTGTTATGTGCAATTGACATTCTTCCTTTTATTCTTATTTTTTTTTCATCGATTAATTTTTGTTTCAACTGAAGAGTAGAGTAGATTTTTGTCTTGTGTTGTAGCGTATCACATAAGTTGTTAAATATCCAAATAAAAATCTACAATCTTTGAGATATTTAGATATTTTGAAATGATTTGAATATTATACTTATGTATAGTATTCTAGGCAAATATTTTACTTTGAAAAATTACACATATAGAATGTACATGAATATTTAATTAAAAGCATGTAATCTATTATTAAAACTAGGGGAATGTTATCAATTTAATCATATCTATGTAAAAATAGGCAATTTTTTAATCAAATGAGCTAATGTCTTTTTCCAGAAAAATAGCCAAAAAATAACCAATTAGTGAAATTTCACTCCTAAAAATGGATTTCAAGGAAAATAAATCCTTCACCAAAAAATAAAAGTTGACACGGTTATATGTGTGTGTGTGTGCGTAATATGGGATTTTCAAGGATGTTGTTTCTCATAGTGTAGGGCATAGGGTTGTTGGCCTTCAGGCATTATTCTGAGGCCCATGCAACACCAATGTGGTCATGCTCATATGGGTATGGGGAAGAATTAGACCAACAATGTGATAGCCCCAGTTACATCTTCTACTTATTATTGACATGGTAAACAGGTTGAGTTAAGGACATGGGTTTCAGGGCTAAGGAGGACATGTTGCTCGGAACAGATGGAAATTAAAGGGGTAAGAGATTATGTGGCATTCAAATGATTGGCTTATAAGAATTGGTAGGCAGACCCAAAAAACAACTAAGGATAACTAGGCCAACAAACAAAAATTTGGAATTTGAGGGACATATGGAGCATTTTGATTGGTTTAGAGGATGGGGACCGGGTTGGACTCTAACCACCAGGAAGTAGAGTTCAAACAACCACAAAAAGACGGGGAATTATCTAAGCGGGGTTGGTGTGTCTCCAACGGGTGGAGAGACTGGCTTGATACCTTTCCTGAGGAGCGCAAGCATTGAGGGGGTCATGGGTGAAGAAATTGAGGAGGCAAAAAAAGTAGGAAGGTGGTTCGATTTATTGAGAGGAAAGTGGAGCAGGCAGAGCTTAGGGTAGGATGCAACACCTCTAGAGTTCTTATTCATCTGGAAAAAATGTGTCATCCTTTGAGTAGCCTTCTTATGCCTTGGAACCCGACTTGAGGGTTAATGGGTCACAAGAACAATTACGATGTAGCCCAGTCTAAGGTTGGGAGGAGAAGCATAGTCTTGAACTTAGTTGCTTGGTCTTGTTGTGAGATAAGTATCTCTCGCCATTGCAGTAAACAAGGAATCTCAAATTTACATTTTTGAATCGTTTAACTATTAACTAGCTATGTGAAATTAATCCTTACTAATTTGTCCTCCTACTCTTCAAAAAATTGCACAACAACTGTAATAATTATTTGTACATATTAACATAGTTAAGATTGTTAAAAAATCGTATATGAATATTAATCAACGTTGTTAATATTGTGTGGAGCATTATTGATAAGTCTTTAGTCTCATGCCATCTTTGCATCCTCCATAAAATTTCTACATTATTGTGGCAAGTCCTAGATGAGGCTGATAGGTGAAATTAGATAGCCAATATAGCCACTTGAGTACCTCTTTAGTGGAATTTCTCTTTCCTTTCTACTTAGTCATCAAGAAAAATAAGGCCACATGGATTATCCTTCGCTTTCACACATGAACTCATTTTCATCTGTTCAGACATCCCAGTTCTCTAGAAAAGACATAGGGTGTATAATTGATCTGAATTTATGCAGGAATGAAATGAAATGTAAATTTAAACTAAAACACAGAGTTATAGAAAAACAAAACTTCAATTAATAAATAGAAACCCTTGAAAATTGTTTACATGTAGGAAGGAAACAAACTAGCTTGGGTGATGGTAGCTTATCTCTAAGAAGAGATGTGACGGTTACATGCCTTCTGAACTAAGTTAAAATGAGGGTCTTAAGCATTTTTATCATCAAGAAACAATGAAAAACCATAAACATCCAAAAGCATAACCCTAGGAGATGAAGCGCCAAAAGCTTGTGGGCCCCGTTGGGGTTAGTTGGAATGTTAACTTCATGGGGTCGTAACTTTGGCATATGATCTCTGTTTGGCATGCACGATAGCCCATTAGAAAGTTATATCTAAGGAAAACAATTTTCGACTACTAACCTTTGTTGCAAGTCATAAGTTTGCCCATTTTCCCAAAAAATGTCGTTTAGGGCCTCAAAATGGATTCAGGAGTTTAGGACCCAAAAAAACTACCAAAAATAGAAAATTGCTGAAATAGGAAATTATGTTGGAAATTAGGAAACTAAAAGGAAATAGTGTTGGGGGTCCAAGTGGAATAGGTGGGTGGCCACCAATATCCACCTGGATCAATCCTTCCCCTTAGGAAGCAATGGTCCCCATTGCGTTGAGTGGCTCCATGAGATTGGGAAACTTCTGCTAAATTTGGTCCCTAGTAAGCCACTTGCCTTAGTGCAGGAATTGGCTAGCTTTGACAACTCGATATAGCTAGATGCTCTCTTGGCGAGTTTTTTTAACCTATGTTTCCATGATCTAATCAATCATGGTGTGTTCAATGCAATGTAGATCGAGCTATTGATGTCATATGCTCATCGATGTTTGATGTATCTAACAATGATGTGAAGTATGGCCAAAGGTAGTCCACATTAGATATGGGGTGCAGGCCAAGGAATGGAGGGATACTTAGCTCGAAAGCATTGTTACCCACAACCTTAGTGATGGTGTAAGGCTTGTACTAAAGTGGTTGAAGCTTCTAATGGGCTCTGGTAAGGTGTTCCTTTTGTAGATGCAACCACACCTTGTTGCCACTTGAAACTTATGTGGCACCTAATGTTGATCATGACGTTATTTATACTTGGCATTGTCTTTATCTAGGATATCATGAAACTATTGAAAGATGTGTTGGATCCGTTCAATAAATATGGTTGCATTATTAGCCTCGGACTATACATGTGTATATTCTACCTATGCAGTTGCAGGAGGCAGCGCAACATCGATCGGGCACAATAGTTGAAATCTCAGGCCCACTTAAAAGGGGTTGTGGCTGGTTGAGTTATGGAGAACTCTATCATAGTTGTGCTGCACATAGGTAAGACTCTCATCCCATGTTCATGGTTGCTTGGAGTTGTATATGTGTAGTATATGCACTATCATCCTATTGACAACCTTTGTCTCGCCATCAGTCTAGGGGTGGAATGTCGTCAACTTGGTGAGCTTGGTGTCCAACAATGACCAGAGGTTCAACCAGAATTCACTTAGGAACATGTTGTCTTGATCTACTATAATGGTATGTGGGATCCCAAAATGCACATGCACTCATTCGAAGAAGAGTTTGACAGTGTCTTCCATTGTGATATTCTTCTTGCAAGTAGCCAATATAGGCATCTTAGAAAATCTATCAACAACCACAAATACACAGTCATTACCATGCTTAGTAGAAGGAAGGCCAAACATATAATCCATGGAGATGGATTCCCAAGGATGGATAGGAGTAGGCAGAGGAGCGTACAGATCTTACTTCTTAATGGTTGGCTCGATGATGGCACAAGCAATGCAAGATCTGATATATTTTCCAATATCTTGTCGGAGTTTTGGCCAATAAAAACATTTCTGCAGTACTGCCAATTTTTTGTCCAAACCAAAATGTCCTATAACCTGATTTTAGTGTGCCTCCCAAATTAGCTTGGCACACTCACTTGAAGGAATGTCAGGCGAGGAGGTAACTCCTCAAATCGAATTGCATTTCTTCATTAAGGTTGCTCATGGTTATATACAAGCAGGGAGAGACTCTTGGGCTTTACCTTCTAGTGTCTCTTCATTTTCTTATTTCCTTGATGGTAATTGATCTAATAAGAGAGTGTAAACATTCAATATAAATTTGTTGGTAAACTCCATATACCATCCTTTTGTGTTAACAAGAGGTTGGATTAAGGTCCATTCCACCATAAGCAAGGGCTTACCTTGTTCATCCCGCCTTTTAAGTTTCAAGTTCAAAGGCTCAAAATAGTCACTTTGAGAATACAAGAGTAAATACATTAGACATGGCTAATAACATAACATCTTGAAATCAGGGAATCCATATAACTGAATATGAATTACATTGTCAAAAAATATAGCAAAATTAAATTGTACTAAAGGGGAACTAAGAAGAGGTAAACATTCATTAGGGCCAATATAACCTCATCCATTTATGAATTATCATCATATCCCAAGATGAGGAAATCATGGAAACCATTTGTTGAGAAATCCAATAAAGAAAAGTTGATTTTATTGGAAAAAAATTAGGAAGACTAGTGGTATCAAGAAAAAAACATTGTATGATAACATTCTTCTCTTGAGGTGACCAATTATTAACTTTAACATAAAGACTCTGCTCATGAATGACAATCTCAGGAGTGGGTAACTTCAGATGCTAGCAATAGACTTGGTGTTATAATCAACATTGTTTGTAGACACAGTGGTCCAATTTTTATGATTATACAAATTGGTTGATTAATCGACCAAGTCAAGTTCATGGAAAGTGCTAGGCACTATGGCCTCGGCTAAAATACTTGTCCAATTGTAAGAAGAATCAAACCCATCGACCATATATTTCTTGGATAGCTCTCTTATTTGTTGCAAGCTACCTTCACTAAGATGTGTATAAAAAAATATCTGATAATAAATTCACCATGGGTTTTGGTTCAATAGAATTATCAGCAAGGGTTGATGCAGATAACATTTTCCTTTTAGAAGCCATTCCTTCTTCACTACACTACAAAAGAATCTTGAAAAAGGTTTACAAAGGTTTACAAATTGGCCATTAACTCTGTAAACATGCATTGTGTGTATCCAACTTGACTAATATTCAAATATTTGAGCATTCGAGGTGATATGGACCAAGCAATAATGAAAATGCATTCTCAAAATCATAGTTTTTCAATTGCGAAATATGTACACACATGTGAGGATTATGATATTTAATCAAAATGACCCTTTAAATGTGTCATTTTTTGTGTGTGGGATAAACACCCATGATGGATTTGAACCTTGAATCTCACAATTTACATAAAACTTCATAAAATGATAATCACCAATTGAGCTACCATCATGGACTTTAAATGTGTCAAATTAATTGAGATGTGATGTGCATTAAATGTAAGATCAATGATTTATTATTTCCATTTTCTGTTTAGTCATTATTTTCGATAATTATATGTACACAAGTCACATGTTGAGATATTGTGCATACGAAGAGAGAATGTCACTTTTAGCCCTTGTGTACTTTTGGAAAATTGTTACACACCATTTGATTGAGCATTATACAAGCCATTTGATTTTTTAGATTGAGAAAATAAAACTAAGTGTCATGAACATTTGACTCTAATCAACCAATGCCATTGATCTAAACACATAACATCCAATATATATTTAAGGTAGAAAACATTTTTAACCTTCATGATAGTCTCACTCCAAAATAAGCCTCCACCGTGAAATCAAATCATGATTAACCATTAGATATTTTCAAAGTGAACTAATGCTAAATTCTATCGAGCAACTTCCAATCTAACATTAGATCAAAGGGTTACAATCCATCCAATATTTTGAAGTCAACTTCTACAATTAACAACCTAGTAAATGTTACACAACCAGCTCACAAAAAGATAGAAAAGGTAGATCAACGATTTCAAAATCAGCCTCTTCGAGGGGGGAAACCTCCTTTACATTACACAAATGAACAATTCTTGGATGATTCAAATGACAAAACCTCCTTTCTATATATATGAATCTAAGGGGTCACAACATAATCAAAGTCAACATAACAATATAATGGAGGGCACAATAATGACAATAGTAGACTTTTGTGGGGCACAATAATAACAATATGGGGACAACATGGGCACAACAATAATAATAAGGGCTACAATGACAATAATAATGGGGGGGGGGGGGGGGGGGGGATACACTAGCATTATAGGGACCTAAAAATGCCCCTCTCCTTCAAAAAAGTGTTGTCCTCAATGCTTGAGTAGTTCTGGATGCTTATGCATAAGATTTTCATCCTCCCACGTGGAATCTTCAACGGGTAATTTCTTCCACTTCATGAGATACTCTAAAATTGATCTATTTTGTAGTTGTCAAGTTCTTATTTAGTGATTGCTTCAAGTTCAAATATGATTTTTCCTTCCTCGTCAAGTTTTGGAAATATGGTTTGAACTGGGAGCTTGTCACCTATAACCTTCTTTAAGCATGAAACATGGAAAACTAGGTGCACTCGGTAAGATGCAGGAAGCTCCAATTTGTATGCCATAGTACCAATCTTTTGCAACACCTTGTACGAACCATAATACTTTGGTGATAATTTATTCTCCTTCTTAGCTTGCTTGAGGGACATTTGTTTGTATGGTTGTAGTCGTAGAAATACCCAGTCACCTACATCAAAACTTCTTTTGTTGCAATGTTGATCTATCCGTTGTTTCATTCTATTCTGTGCCAAAGTGAGGTTATCCTTTAAGAGTTGTGTTGAGTATGGAGCATGATTGTTTATAGGTCTTTGTTTTCAGCCAGATGTATACCCCAAGAAGTTTGTACACCCCTCCACACGGGGGGGTGCGGGGGTCTGGGGGGGCCGATCCCCCACGGATGGGGGGTTCGGGGGCCAACGGTCCCCCGGTGGGGATTCGGGGGCAACGCCCTCAAAGCTAAAAACATATGTAAAATTGCCTTGTAAAAGTATTGTAATTTCTAGTCAATCTAGGCCGTTCATTAGGCGGGTGATCTGACGGTAGAACTTATGTTTAGCTTAGGGTTTTTTGCCCTAGAAGGCAACCTCTCTATTTGTATGAGGGCATTGTTTTTGAGCCTGTGTAATAGATGTGTATTCTCTGAGCGAGAAACAGAGAGGTGAGACTGTGAGAGAAAACAAAGGATATTACAACGGATCTGTTGTAGGTTGTGTCTCTTCATTTTGCTGGATAATAGAAAGGAAGGATTGGCTGTTTGGGGTGGACGTAGCCCAAACTGGGTGAACCACGTATATCTGTGTCTCTCTTGTTTGATGCATTTTCTGTGTTTATATTTCTGCAATATTTTATGTGTCCCATTGCTCCATAATATATAATTTTCTAACAACTGGTATCAGAGCTGAAGATCTATTTGGCTGATAAACTCACGGGAAAGGAGGGTTCCTGGTTCGAGTGGGAGCAATGGCGAAAGATGGTAAGTTTAGGGTCGAGAAATTTAACGACCAAAACTTCTTGCTGTGGAAGATGTAGATGGAAGATTATATGTATTAGAAATATTCGTACCTACCATTGGGTGGAAAAATAAAGATGCCGACGGGTATGACAGATGAAGAATGGAACCTTCTCGATAGAAAGGCACTCGAAATAGTACGGTTGTGCCCAACAATGTTGGTCGCCTTCAACATTTCGAAGGAAACAACGACAGAGGGTTTGATTAAGGCGTTGGAGAAACTATATGAAAAACCATCGGCCTCAAACAAGGTATTTTTTATGAAACAATTATTTAATATGAAGATGTCGGAAGGTGGATCTATTGCAGACCATTTAAATGATTTTAATACTGTTACAAGTCAGTTATGTTATGTAGGGGTAAACTTTGATGATGAAGTTAGATCTCTGTTATTCTTGTGCTCATTGCCAGAAAGTTGGAATGGTTTGGTGATGGCCATTGGTAACTCTGTTTCTGGATCTAGTACTTTAAAGTTTGATGATGTTGTTGGTGCTATCCTTAGCGAGGAAATGCGACGGAAAAGCTTCGGTGAGACATCGGTAATGCTTTGAGTGCAGAGTCTAGGGGAAGAAAAATGGAAAGAGGAAAGAGCTCAGGATATCGTAGTAAATCAAGGAAAGGCAGATCCAAGTCCAGATTGGGGATAGTTTGCTGGAAATGCGGAAAGAAAGGACACCTAAAGAAAGATTTTAGATCTCGGAAGGGAAAAGAAGGAGATTCACAGCAAGAAAACAATCATGAAGCAAATGTGACAGGTGAGGTGTTACAAGATGCTTTGATTCTTTCTTTCGAAAATATTACTGATTCCTGGGTGGTAGATTCAGGGGCCTCATTCCATGCCACACCTGATAAGAAACACTTTCATGACTATGTTCAAGGAGATTTTGGACAAGTTCGTTTGGGTGATGATAAACCCTGTAAAATTGTTGGAATGGATAAGGTTCTTGTAAAACAACAGAATGGAAACCAATGGCTACTAAAGGAGGTAACGCTTGTTCCAGATCTAAAGAAAAATATGATTTCAACAGGGCAATTAGGCGGTGAAGGTTGTGTGACAACTTTCATAGATAAAGCTTGGAAGGTTACCAAAGGAGCCCTTGTAATAGCAAAAGGTGAAAAGGTTGGTACATTGTATTTATGCAATGGTATTTCTAACTCTGTTAATGCTTTAACTTCCAATGGAGCAGATGCAACATTATGGCATTATAGGCTCAGACACATGAGTGAAAAGGGGACGAAGATTCTTCACTCAAGGAATTTGTTGCCAGGTTTGAAGAATGTTGATTTGGACTTCTGTGAGAATTGCATTTATGGAAAACAGAAGAGAGTCAGATTTCTCAGAGTTGGGAAAGAAAAGAAGAGTGAAAAATTAGAGCTTGTGCATACAGATGTATGGGGACCTACTCAGGATTCATCTCTCGGTGGTTGTTGTTATTATGTTACTTTTATTGATGATGCAAATAGAAAAACTTGGATTTATTGTATTAAGAATAAATGTAATGTATTTGATACTTTCAAGAAATAGAAAGCTTTGGTTGAGATTGAGACAGGAAAGAAATTGAAGTGTCTTAGATCAGACAATGGAGGTGAATATTGTAGCAAAGAGTTTGATAGGTACTGTTCAGAGCATGGAATTTGCAGAGAAGACAGTTTCGGGAACACCAAAAAAAAATGGTGTGTCAGAAAGGATGAACAGAACAATCATGGAGCGTGTAAGGTGTATGAGATTGCATGCAGGATTGCCTTTACAGTTTTGGGCAAATGCTGTAGATACTGCTATTTATCTAATAAATAGAGGGCCTTCAAGTTCCTTGGATGGTGGTGTCCCAGAGGAGGCATGGATCGAAAAAAGGTAAACTGCTCCTTTTTAAAGCCTTTTAGTTGTGAGACCTTTGTCCATATTGATAAACAAAATAGAACAAAGCTTGAGGCAAAGTCAAAGAAATGTACCTTTATTGGATATGGTGTTAATGATTTTGGTTATCACTTATATGATTATGAAAATCACAAAATCATTAGAAGCGGAGATGTAATATTCAATGAAAAGGTCTTGTATAAGAATCAGTTGTAGGAAAAGAAACAGGAAAAAGAAAACAAGGAATACACAGTTCTTGATGAAATCACTGAAAAAGTAAAGGTGTCTGAAAATAGTAATAATCAACAACCACAACAATAGCAACAGGAACCCCAAACACCTGAAAGTGGTGTTAGAAGATCTACCAAGATAAGTAGACCCCCTGAACGATACTCTCCTTCATTATATTATTTGTTGTTGACTGATTCTGGTGAAATCGAATGTTATGAAGAAGCAATGCAGATTGAAAGCAGGAAGAAGTGGGAGGTAGCCATGGAAGAAGAGTTGGACTCCTTAATGCATAACCAGACTTGGGACTTAGTCAAGTTGCCTACAGGAAAAACTACATTGAAGAATAAATGGGTTTACAGGTTGAAGGAAGAAGATGGAGGAAAACAGAGGTACAAAGCTAGACTTGTGGTGAAGGGGTTTGCACAGAAGAAAGGTATTGATTTTGATGAAATATTTTCTCCTGTTGTTAAAATGACTCCAATCAGAACTATTTTAAGTCTAGTGGTAGTTGAAGATTTGCATCTTGAGCAGTTAGATGTAAAGACAGCCTTTCTCCATGGGGATTTGGAGGAAGAGATATATATGCAGCTGCCACAAGGATATGAAGTGAAAGGGAATGAGAAACTTGTGTGCAGGTTGAAGAAGAGCTTGTATGGCTTAAAACAGGCTCCAAGGCAGTGGTATCTAAAATTTGATAAGTTTATGTCTGAACAAGGTTATACTAGATGTCACTCTGATCATTGTGTTTATTTGAAAAAGCAAAATGATGGCTGCTATATTATATTGTTATTGTATTTGGATGACATGCTTGTTGTAGGGTCTAACATGCAGGAAATAAATGTGCTCAAAAGAAAATTGGCAAATTCATTTGCAATGAAGGATTTGGGAGCTGCAAAACAAATCCTTGGTATGAGAATAACTAGAGACAGGAAAAATCGTAATTTAACATTGTCTCAGAATGAGTATATACAAAAGGTGTTGAAAATATTTAACATGCACAATGCAAAACCAGTTAGTACACCTTTTGCTAGCCATTTCAAACTTAGCAAAGAAATGTGCCCAAAGACCCAAGAAGACATGGATTATATGTCTAAAGTTCCATATGCATCAACAGTTGGAAGCTTAATGTATGCAATGGTCTGCACAAGGCCTGATATTGCACATGTAGTGGGAGTTGCAAGCAAGTACATGAACAATCCAGGAAAGAAACATTAGATGGCAGTGAAATGGATTCTCAGATATTTGAAAGGTACCACAAATCAAGCATTATGCTTTGGTGGTTCAAACATTTCTCTACAGGGATATGTTGATGCAGATATGGCATGTGACAGAGATAACAGTAGGAGCACTATAGGATATGTATTTACTACAGGTGGAACAACTGTTAGTTGGGTTTCAAAAATCCAAAGTGTTGTTGCACTTTCAACAACAGAAGCAGAGTATGTTGCTGCTATAGAGGCTAGTAAAGAAATGATTTGGTTACAAAGGTTTTTGGGTGAATTGGGTAAGAAGCATGATATGGGCACGTTATACAGTGATAGCCAAAGTGCCATTCATCTAGCAAAGAAGTCAACATTTCATTCTAGGACTAAACACATACAGCTCAAGTACCATTTCATACGATCAATGTTGGAAGATGGAGAGTTGAAGCTGGAAAAGATACACACTAGCCAGAATCCTACAGATATGCTAACAAAAGTTGTAACCAGGGAGAAACTAAAAATATGCTTAGTTTCAATTGGTCTTCAAGGATGACGATGAAGATGAGAAATAACCAGGTCCAAAGAGGAGTCATTATCTAGCAAATGAAGTAGCGGTGGAGTTGCTACAATCATTCTCCAAGTGGGAGATTGTTGAGTATGGAGCATGATTGTTTAAAGGTCTTTGTTTTCAACCAGATGTATACCCCAGGAAGTTTGTACACCCCTCCACACGGGGGGTGCGGGGGCCAGCAGTCCCCCGGCAGGGGTGCGGGGGCCAGCGGTCCCCCGGTAGGGGTTCGGGGGCAACGCCCCCGAAGCTAAAAACAGATGTAAAATTGCCTTGTAAAAGTATTGTAATTTCTAGTCAATCTGGGCCATTCATTAGGCGGATGATATGACGATAGAACTTATGTTTAGTTTAGGGTTTTTTGCCCTAGAAGGCAACCCCTCTCTTTGTATGAGGGCATTGTATTTGAGGCTATGTAATAGATGTGTATTCTCTGAGCGAGAAACAGAGAGGTGAGACTGTGAGAGAAAACAGAGGATATTACAGTGGATCTACTGTAGGTTGTGTCTCTTCATTTTGTTGGATAATAGAAAGGAAGGACTGGCTGTTTGGGGTGAATGTAGCCCAAACTAGGTGAACCACGTATATCTGTGTCTCTCTTGTTTTATGCATTTTTTGTGTTTATATTTCTACAATATTTTATGTGTTCCATTGCTCCATAATATATAATTTTCTAACAAGTTGAAGAACTTGTTGTTGATACTTGATGTGATCTTCCACTGCTTGGACCTTAGAATTTTCTCTTAAATATGATGTGATGGACAGTGGATGATATCCATAAAGTGCCATAAATGGGGTCATTTTTGTTGCAATATGGAAGGAAGTGTTATACCACCATTCAGCCAGAGGCAACCACTTGACCCATTATGTCTGTTTATCAGATACAAATCAACAAAGATATCCTTCCAAACATTTGTTCACCATCCTAATTTTCTTATTAGATTGAGGATGATAAGATGAGCTATGAGCTAATTGAGTACCCAGGCAAGAAAATAATTTCATCCAGAAATTTCCAGTGAAAATGGGATCTCTGTCATTAACAATAATCTTTGGGTTTCCATGTAGATTTTGTATTGTTTCCATAAATGCAGTAGCAATTGTACTCACTTTAAATGGATGAGATAATGCACAAAAGGGTGCATACTTGGTAAGTCTACCAACTACCACCATGATGACACTCTTTCCTTCGGACTTGGGTAAACCTGTGATAAAATCCATTGAAACCTCCTCCCAACGTTGACTTGGAATGGATAAATGTTGTAACAGACCCAGGGTCTTAATTGTCTCAACTTTATTTTGTTGGCAAACCAAACATTTCGCCACAAATTTTTGAATATCATATTTAAGGCCATCCCAAAAAATTTCTTCTTAACCCTATGGTATGTTTTTAAAAATCTTGAGTGCCCTCCCAATGGAGAGGTGTGAAATTCTAGAAGAATCTTTTGTTTGAGTTGGGAATTCTTATAGAGGTATAAGAGATATTTGTACCATAACAAATCAATTTTCCAGATAAATGTGTCAGATGTATTGGGATCTTTCTGCAACTTTTGAATGAGTTCCCACACTTCCTTGTCATTCTTCCATTCATCCCTTGCTTCATTTATCCAATCTGGTTGGATAATAGAAATGGCACAAAGAAATAATTCCACATCCTCATCCTTTCTTGAGAGTGCATCTGCAACAACATTTTGCTTCCCTTTTTTGTAGATGATTTCAAAGTCATAACCCAACACCTTAGTGACCCATTTTTGTTGCTCTTCTGAAGATAATATTTGTTCTAAAAAGTATTTAAGACTATCACGATCTATTTTTACCTTGAAGTGTCTTCCCATTAGGTAAGGTTGCCATTTCTTAAGTGCATGTAATATTGCCAACATTTGCTTCTCATAAATAGCTTCATGTAAATACTTTCCTTTGATTGGACGACTTTCAAAAGCAATGGGTCTTCCTTCTTGCATTAAAAAAGCACTAATTCCATTTCCTGAGGCATCACATTCCACAATAATTTTTTTTGTGAAGTTTGGCGTAGCTAATACTAGTGCTTGGCACATTTCCTCTTTAAGATGTTCAAAGGCCTTCGTTGCTTCTGGAGTCCAATAAAATGCATCTTTCTTCAGTAATGTTGTTAGAGGTGCTGCTATTCTTCCATAATTCTTAACAAACTTGTGATAATGCCCTGTCAACTCGAGAAATCCTCGCAGATGCTTTATGGATGTGGGAATTTTCCATTCCTTAATGGCTTTAATTTTGCTAGGGTCTACCTTAACACCTTCATGAAATACAATATGACTAAGATATTCCACCTCATGTACTCCAAAGAAACATTTTGAAGTTTTTGCATATAATTGTTTCTCCTCCAATAGTTTGAGCACCATGTCAACATGTTGAACATGATCCTTCCAAGGCTTGTTGTAGATTAGTATATCATCAAAAAATACTAACACAAATTTTCTAAGGAAGGGTAACCTTGAAATGTAGAAGGTGCATTGGTAAGGCCAAAAGGCATGACCAAGAATTCATAATGACCCTCATGAGTTCTAAATGTTGTTTTTGGAATGTCTTTAGTCTTCATTCTGATTTGATGATATCTTGAATGAAGATCCAACTTAGTGAAGTAAATTTCTCCATGTAATTCATCCAATAATTCATCAATGACATGAATGGGAAAGTTATCTTCAATAATGAGCTTGTTGAGTTCCCTATAATCCAGACACATGCACGATGATCCATCCTTCTTGTGCACCAATACTACTGAAGCAGAGAAAGAAATTTGTCTGGGTTGAATTATACCAACTTCTAGCATTTCTACAACCATATGATCAATTTCACTCTTTTGGGAAAATGGATATCTGTAAGGCTTGATGTTTGGAGGAACACTTCTTGGAATCAAATGAATAGCATGATCATGATCAAGAATAAGTGGGAGGCCTTTGGGAGTCTCAAATAACTTGGAATCATTATCCAAGACCTTTTGGAGATTTGGAGAAATAGATGATTTCGATGTGGGAACCTCTAGTGAACATAATTGTGCATTTACACCATGTTGTTCTTTCTTTAGAAGCTTTGTCATGTTGTTAGAGCTGATTATCTTTCCCGGTTTCCCTGCGATACCCCTTAATTCCACTTCCTTTCTTTCCAAAAAAAAATTCAAGAAAAGTTCTTGAAAATTAAAAGTTATTGCACCCAAAGATTGTAGCCATTAGACTCCTAGTACAACATCAGCACCACCCATTGGAATGGAAAGCATTGGACTATTCAATACAGATTCTCCCATGGATAGCTTGATATTATGGCACTTTCCAAAGAAATTTATGCTTCCTCCATTTGCAACCATCACTTGACACTCTGGTGCTGGATATAGGAAGCAATTCAATTCCTTGGCTATCTTACAATGAATAAAATTATGGGTACTACCCGAATTAATCAACACTATTACCTTTTTCTTCTTGATATGTCCTTCTATCTTGAAAGTTTGAGGAGTGGTAATTCCTGCCAATGCATTACAAGATACAATCGGACACATTTATTCTTTATCTAGGGTTGGTTCCTGGTGTATATCCTCTTATTTTGACGTTTTTTGTTCCTTTTCTTCCTCCTCGTCACAATCTATGTAAAATAATTTCTTCTCGGCACACTTATGATCTTTAGCGTATTTGTTATCACAACTAGAACAAAGCCCTTTTGCTCTTTTTTCTTCCAATTGTTTTGGTGTCAACCTTGTAGGTTGTGGAAGGCTAGGGGCAGCAACACTTCCATCTTTATAGTTGTGAGTGGTAGGCTTCCTTGTGGCCATAATTTTGCTTTCAATTTTTCTTGCCAACTTGAATGCCTTCTCCAATGAATGAGGTTCCCAAAGTCGAACCTCATGTTGGATATTATCCTTTAAAGTCCCTGTGAACACTTCAATCCTATGCTTCTATGGAATATAAATTACCCTTATATTCAATTTTTGGAAGTCCTCGATGTGCTCCACCATTAAAACCTTTTGTTTGAGTTTCATTGATTGACTAAAGAAGATGTTGCTCTTCGTATCCTCATAATGTGCTATCGTTTCCTCTACAAAAATTGACCAAGTGACATTTTTTTTGCGAGAGAAAAGCCATCGATACCATACGAAATGATTGGGCTTCAAATATAGAGTTTCAATGCGTAACTTTTGTGTGCTTTGCACATTATGGAGATCAAAATATTGCTCCATCTATAGTATCTGTGTTATGGGATCCTTGTCATCAAAATTCCTCATATCAATCTTTGGAACATGGTGGGTCTTCAATCCAAAGTTAGAGTCTATGAAATCATGATTAAATTTTTTTTTTTCTCATCATGAGTTTCCTTTACTACCCTTTTGCCATTAAGAAGCATTTCTTGTAGCAACTTTGTCAAATCTATCTTCAAATCTTCCATGTTGTCTTTAAGCTTTGCTTCCATGCCATCTATCTTAGTGTCCATGCCATACATATTAGCTTCCATTCCATTATTTAAACCATCCATCTTAGCTTCAGTTACCTTTTGTGAGAGTGAAACTTGTTGCACTTGATCTCGTAATTTTGATATATCTTGTTGCATTTCTTCCTCTTCTTCATGTGTCATAGTAGATATTTTGGGTTGCTTACTAGGTTTTTCCATTTTATTTCTTTGGGTCATCAATTAATGATAATTATGCTTCACAATTCCCTTTGAATCACTTCAAACTACTTTGTTAAACAAAACTTATGCAAATTTTAAAAAAACTACACACCTTTTTTTTTCACTTTGTAGGATCTTGATATTGAATCTGATGCATCTCTGTAATTTAGGATCTTCAACGTATAAAATTTAGTTTTGTGGTATCCCTTTGTGTCTTCTTTCTAGCCCTGTAAGTCTGATTGCATTTGGATTCTCCAAGAAAGAGTTATGCCCAATCTCCCACAATGACCTGATTATAAACTAGTTCAGTAGAGCGAACTTGTACGACATTCCACATGTCACTGTTTCGACCTTCGACCTTGAAAACAATACCCAACAAACTAAAGTCCATCCTCTTTCTGTCAATTTTTACAAAATTCAAATCCACTTCTTAGAGAGAAAGTTATGATGATTTTCCCAAGGTCACTTGTTTGAGATGGAATTCTGAAGCCTGCAAAACCCCTAACTTCTGTAGGAATTTACAGGGTAAGTTCCTCAGACAGAACACCAAAAGGACACCGCTCACAAACAAATCACAGATCAATACACCAGTATTTTGACGTGGTTAAAACCCTCAGAGAGGGAAACAGTTCACGGCCTGCGCCAACGTGGCTACTACAGGAAACTTATTAATAAAAGAATGAAAATTTACATAAGCTTCTCTCATGCACGGTTAACCTACAAATGACCCTCCATGCGCTTTAAATAGAATTCATGGACCAATCGGGTGTCAAGCCACGGGTCAAGTGTCGGTAATACCGAGGAGAGAATGAACCGTCGGATCACTACATATCGTGACCGTCGGATTGTAAGTTACAAAATGTACAACGGTAAAGAAACACCCTTTACCTAACGCTAACCTAACTCTATACTAGACCAAGTTGAACTTAACTATTCCTATGTGTCGGAATATCCTAACATCCCCCCTTAAGAACAACTTGGGATAGGATTGAAGGATTTACAAATATGACACAATAGGAGAAGGAAGAAGGCACTAGAGCCTATCCCCCCTTAGTGACAACTTCTTGAACTCCAAGCATATATCGAAGTTTAGTGAACTTCGCCTCTGTGAGAGCCTTTGTGAAGATGTCTGCAACGTGATCCTCTGTTGAACAATATTGCACTTCAAGAACATGGTCATGAATGAGCTTTCTGATGAAGTGCATGTGTAGTTCAATGTGTTTGCTGCGCTGATGCTGAACTGGATCTTTGCAAAGCTGAATGGCACTTTGATTATCACACCAAAGTGTAGTCGGATGCTGCTGCTCAAAGCCAAATTCTGATAGGATCTGACGAAGCCACAAGGCTTCCTTACTAGCTTCCACGGCACCACGATACTCTGCTTCTGCTGACGAAAGAGAAATGGCAGCCTGTTTCTTACAAGCCCATGTAATAGGTCCTGAACCAAGAGTGAAGACATAAACGGCAGTAGACTTCCGATCATCAGGGTCACCAGCCCAATCAGAATCAGTGAAACCAACTAATAGAGGAGTTGCTTTGGCACTGTAATGAATCCCAAATTGTATTGTACCTCGAACATAACGAAGTATTCTTTTAGCTGCTTTCCAATGACTTTCACGGGGGTTTTGTAAAAAACGAGCAACAAGGCCAACAGCAAAGGAAAGGTCAGGACGAGTATGGGTTAAATACAAGAGTTTTCCTACAAGTTGACGGTATAAGGTAGCATCAACTTCAGGAGAAGTACAAGAGACTGAAAGTTTGACTCCAGACTGAAAGGGAGAAGGAGCTGGCTTACAATCTTCCATGTGAAATGACGAAGAATATCACAAGCATACTTAGACTGGGAAAGGGAAATACCCTCCTTGGATTGCAAGACTTGAAGACCGAGAAAATAGTGTAAGTGTCCTAAGTCTGTCATTTCAAATTTCTTTTTAAGGCTGAACTTCACATGGTTTATAAGGTTGGGATCACTACCAGTAAGAATAAGATCATCAACATAAAGAACAAGAATGATAAGAGAGTTGCCCACTTTCTTTGTGTAGACAGTATTGTCAGAACAACACCTAGAAAAGCCAGATTCTAAAAGAAAGCTATCCATTTTGGCATACCAAGCCCGAGGAGCTTGCTTGAGACCATAAAGGGATTTCTTAAGACAACATACAAGGCTGGAGTCTATTTGCATAAACCCAATAGGTTGTTCCATGTAGATTTCTTCATGCAAGTCCCCATGCAAGAAGGTGGATTTAATATCCCTCTGATGGACTTCCCATTTAAAGAGGCAGCAAGGGAAAGAACAAGGTGGATAGAGTTCATTTTGGCAACAGGGGAGAAGGTTTCAGTGTAGTCATTGCCTTCAACTTGTGAAAAGCCCTTGGCAACAAGTCGAGCTTTATGTTTATCTTCTTTCCCATCTGGTCCATACTTGGTTCTGTAAACCCATTTGCATCTAACAGGTTTTCGTCCCTTTGGTAGAGGAACAAGATCCCATGTATCGTTTGCCAATAATGAATGATATTCTTCATTCATAGCTGCTTCCCAATGTGGCTGGCCTGAAGCTTCTGCAAAGGTGTCAGGATCATGATTTGCTGGCGCTTGAGCCAGTAAAGAAGAGGCTCTTTCAAACTGAGAACGGGTACGTCGCTGATATGTAGGATCACCGACAAGATCACCTGCTGCATCTCGAGTAGCTTGGACCCATTTTGGAAGTGAAGGAGCTGAAGGAGGTTCCTGCTGAGAAGGTGGGGGAGGATTGTCATCCTCACTTTCATCATCTGAAGAAGAAATATGTTCAAAAGTAGAAGAGATAGAGAGAGGTGGCACATGCGCCGAACTAGGCTCGTAAGACAATTTATTTTCATCAAACTTTACATCTCTTCTGATGATAACATTTTTGGACTTAAATGGAATAAGTCTATATCCTTTGAAATCTTTATAATATCCAACAAAGATACATTTTTCACGCTTAGGCTCTAAAGCTTTACGTTTGTCATCTAGAATATGGGCCCATGCTTCACTTCCAAAAACACGAAAGTGACTCACATTTTATTTAATAGAGCTCCATGCTTCTTTTGGAGTGATATTCTTTAAAGCCTTAGTAGGAGTACGATTTAGTATGTAATCTGCACAGCTAATTGCTTCTACCCAATAGTTAAGACTAAGTTCTTTAGATTGAAGCATACAATTAGCCATTTCCTTTAAGGTGCGATTCTTCCTTTCAGCTACACCATTTTGTTGTGGAGTATATGGAATAGTATGTTGCATTTTAATTCCATTCTCAGTGCAAAAGTTGATGAAGAAGTCGTTTTTAACATATTTTCCGCCATTATCTGATCTTAGCTTAAGAATTTGATGTCCAGATTGTTTTTCAACAAAGGCCTTAAAGGCCAAGAATTTGTTAAATACTTCACTCTTGAGTTTTAATAAATATACCCAAGTGCGTCTGGAGAAATCATCAATGAAACTTAGGAAATACTGGTAGCCAGAGAAAGAAACAACTCGAAGTGGACCACATAAATCACTATGCACAAGCTGTAGAGGGGCCGAGGCATGCCAAGAGGCACGTTTTTCAAAACTGTCCCGATGATGTTTTCTGAGTACACATCCGGAACAAACACCATCTCTGCAAGATACTATTGGAATACCTCTCACCATATTTTCTTTACATAGATTCTGAAGGGAGCGATAGTTTAAGTGACCAAATCGCTCATGCCAAAGTTTGCTCACTTCATCATTATGAGCAACAAATACTGAGGGATGATTTGATGACCCAATGTTGTGAAAATATACAACCTTTTGGAATCATCAGCAATGCCAGTGGCTAAAATCTGTCTAGGATCCTTTAGGTCCTTGATTACAACATCGTGAGGTGAAAATTCAACGATTTTACTTTCACTTGAATGAGTTATCTGATATACAGATAGAAGGTTGGAGGATAAGGTTGGAACACATAATACATCATTAAATTGACCATTGTCTATATGAACAGTTCCAGTCCCTACAACACTAAGAGATCTATCATCACCAACATATATATTTTTGGTGTTACAATCATGTAAAGAAGAAAACATGGCTTTATTTTTGGCCATGTGATAAGAGCTCCAGAATCAATGAGCCACTCATGAGAATGAGAGGAAGAAGATACATTTAATGCATAGCCAGACCGAGATGCTTGACAACCACATGCAGAAAGTGCCATTCCTGAAGATGAATTTGAAGAGTGCTCCAAATGGATGTTATGCTTCTTCATTGTTGCTTCCAAGGCTTCCATCTTCTTAAAGCATTTAGATTCTAAGTGGCCATCTCGATTACAAAAGTTGCAATGTCTATCAGTCTTCTTGCCTTTGTTTTATTTGTCTTATCATTCTGGTGAAATGATTTTTCATTTTGAGGCTGAAATTGCTTAGGTCTCTTGTTTGGTTTAGGACCATTCTTTTTAGGATATGACTTCTTAGGATTCTTTGAATTTGGTTGTTGCTGGGCGGCTAACGCTTTCTTGGAAGAGTTTCCAAGATTAAGAAGACCAAGGTGTAAGAGTTTTTCTTGTTCTCTTATTAAAGAATCACAAAAAGCGTCAAAGGAAGGGGGCTTGTAGTCTTTTCCTTGAGAAATGAAGGCTTCTCTTGTAGAATGGAAGGTGGAAAAAAACACAGTGTAGGCTGGTCCCAACTTAGTAAGAATGCAATAGACAAGGGAACTATCTTCTTTCTTAACTTTAACACCTTCCAAGAGAAGTCTAATGGTCTTGAACTTGGACAAGAAATCTTCAATGCAAGAAAAATCATTGGGGTTTAATGTAAGCAACTCATTTTCAAGTTGATGGGCTCTAAGTTCACTTTTTATCCCAAAAACTTTGGTAAGCTGCTCCATTGCTTTATCAGGAGTATCAAGTTCAGCAATATGGAATCTAAGATCGGGAGAGATAGACATCCCTATCAACCCACGTGCTTGATCTTGCCTATTTTCCCATTTTGCTGCTTTCTCTTCATCTTTTGGCTTGGTTTCTTGGCCTGTGGCTATTCGGTAAAGACCTTTACTTCTAAGTAAATCCACAATGTAGGACCACCATTGGAAGTAGTTGGTGCTGTCAAGAATAAATTGGCATGGACTTTCCATTTTAACAGAAACTAAAGCTATATATGCTGAAACTAAGTGTTCCAATGGAAAGATCTTGAAAAATTAGGATGGTTAAAAAACAAACGGCTCTGAAAATGGCTTCCAGATGAAGAAGTTATGGCTTTTTGAAAAAAAGTTGATGAAGGCGCTGACGAAGTGCGGGAATGTGCAGAAATGAAAAAAAATGCCCCTTTTTCAACAAAAAGGAGATTTGAACCCAAGACCTCTACTCTCATAAATTAGCTTTGAACCGAGTGAGCTAAACAAAAAGTTTGAGAGAGAGAGAGAGAGAGGGGGGGGCGGGCTTTGTTTTTTTTTGGTCACTCAAGATTTGGATTGCGTGCTTGCTTGAGAAAGCTCTTCTTCTCCCTACAAAACAAAAATACAAAACCCAACACGGACATACAAAAAAAACAAACCTTATGGCTTAAGGTTAGCTTTACCCGGAAACTAAATATTTTCCTCAATGTTTCTGATTTTCTGATATCACACTAAGGTGCAGCGGAAAAGAGCATACGCATGAGAAAAATCCTTCCTTTCTGTTTCTGATTTGCCTAGATCGCACAGAGTCGCAGGGCAAAGAGCATATGCAGAAATGAAAGGTATAGATCCGGTCATAAAAAAGAAGCTAAATAAACCGAAATAATAAACAGAGAGAAAAATAACTAGAAACTGCAAAAAAAACACAGTATACCTCGAGATTTTAAAAATGACGTAGCTAGTTTTAGCACTCAAATCTACCTTAGGCTGAAATAAGGTAAAACTCAAGGCTACATCAAACCACGCTTAGCCTCGTAGCTAGCCCTACGAGGACAGGAGAGGGCTCTCTCCGAGTAAATCTCGGAAAAAGGTAATCAATGAGGTCGAGGTGACTGAATTGATAACTAATTTTAGGCTAGGTATGAAGTACAAGGAGTTTGAAATTGAGTTTTTGAAGTTTTGTTGAATTCAAGGGAAAGGCAATTTTGGGTGCGGGAATGAGGCACAGTTTTTGCAGAGGTCTACTTGGGGCAAGATAGGCGATTGTTTTGATGCCTTTAAAGAGAATGAATGGATAGATCAGACTGGTGAGAGGTTAAGGAGAGCAAGATACTTTCAAGGATTCTCCATAAACAGATGAAAACATTGAAAATCAAACAAACTTAAAGGCAAAGCATAGCAAATTATTGATTCTACCTTAACACTTCATTTATTCAATTGCAGAAGATAAGAGAAGGAAAGAGATACACATAAACAACTTACAAATACTAGAAGAAGCACGCCATCAACACATAAATCCGCATGAATCCCAAATAGTGCTACAAAACCCTGATCTTTCCTTTGCCAAAAATGCAGATAAAATATGTACAATAGAGTGTCAAGCTATTCCCAAGAGTCCAACCCTGAAAATGACTGAGAAAATACATAATATAGGAAATCCAACCCATTCTGTTACCTCTAGGGGTCGAGCTCATCATCCTAGGAGCTGTTTCAACCAACTCTAAACAAAGCACTACAATCTAGGCAGTCAAAACAACTTGCCTCTATAAGGCAGGAAACCAATTCATTCATTAAATTTTCACCTTTTAGTGAATGAATCTTCTATAATAAGTAACTAAGTGTCAAAATAACATCATGTTTAATTCATTACATCAAGAGGAGTGAAAAAATCACATCACAATTCAAAACTGGTCAAATTGGCTGCACTTGCTGAGCTGAAGATGAAAATTTTGCCAAAAAGCCCTGTGCGCCGCGTGCTCGAGCCCTATGCGCCGCGTGCCTTTCAACCTATTTTTGGGGAATTTCTCGGCATTGAAATTGAGATCAGGTTGGCTTGTTGGAAATCCCTGCATGTATACTATCCAGCCCAAGTAGAAGTTTGCAATTTGGAGCTCATTTACCCACTCAAAATGTCATTCTCCCGGAAGTACTCCCTGTTGTTGCAAAAGGTGGTAGAAAGGTGGTTTTCATGATGTTTTTGAGCCTTTTGGTCACCCAGAACTTAATGAAATGTTTTGGCAATAGCTGAGCATGTATAATTCATCATGACAAACCCAAAAATGTAGAGTTTTCCTCCAGCAAGTGTCCCAATATTAAGCGCGCGCGTCGACGCACTACGCGTTGAGCCAAAAAACCTGTTTTTAGGACAAAATTTTCAAAATGACAAAATTTTCTCAGAATTTGCTCAAATTTAGAGTGAAGACCCTTTATCATGTATTGTGCCCCGCCAATGAAGCCTCGGCCAAAATTTTGAGTGGATCGGGTTTTTTCCACCGTTTTAGTGCTTTACTCAAACGCCTCTTTAGGATCTTCATTTTTGCTTTGCAAACATGCATAAGAGCCCAATAGTGAGATTTCATATGACGAATCATGTCCTTGTCTCTGTTTGCCTTCGCCAACAATTTCTACAAATGAGTGTTCACTTGGATGAGCATAGACTCTCAATCAATCGGTGTCAAATCACCGGGTCTCTTTCGGGCCAATTCTCGGTCTTCTCGGATTTGCTGCTGCTCATAAAGTGTATGTTCATCTTCCAGCTGTTTGTTGTGCTGCTCCAAGTAGTTGATCACCCACTTAGCCATCTGCAATTTCTTTTGCAGCGAGTCATTCTCAGCCCTTTGCTGTCGGATGATCTCTTTTAGCTCTGAGCTAGGAGAGCTCGCATCAAGATCAATGATATATGTGTCCTGACCTCCTGAAGGACCCTCATCAAACATGGGCCTCTTGCCCCTATCCTGGATCTATACCTGTGCTAAAGAAGAAGACGAGGCCCCTTCCACATGATGTGGAGATAATACTCGTTGTGCTGGTGAAGTCCACGAGACCTCTTCCACCGCGGGTGGAGATAGTACTCGTCGTGTAGATGCAAATAAGGCCTTGTGGCCTCGCTAGTATGTCACATATGGAGGAGCACTCATATGCTCAGTCTCAGGAATGTCTGGCTGGTGTGAAGGCACTCCCTCATCATGAACTATCTCGGGAGGCGGCTGTAGCGCTGAGAAGTAATCATGGGAGATGAAATCCTCCCAGGTAATGCCCTGCTATGCCAACTGATGCATCACTATGATTTTGATCAATGCGTAATGATATATGCTCTTATGCTGATGTGTTGGGATCTTCCTTTGTACTAAAGGCACCATCCTCTCTATGTTGCGGCACATGAAAAACATAATGTTCATCATACGTACCCTCGTGAAATGCATCAATAAACGAACATGGTACGCATAGAGACGCGAGAATCTGCCCTCGCAACTGAAATATCGAATGATGAGTTTCATCAATGGTGCAAACTCATCCCTTAGGAATCTAAAAGGAAAAAATTTGCTCAAGTGTCTCATATACCCGGGTTTGATATATGGCTCATAGTAGAATCTGTCTAACAGCTGGCGTTTACTCCATTCCTCCCCTAAATTTGGTATCCTAGTGGCCTGAGCAATAGTCTCGGGTGACAAGGTGAAATTCACTCCGGCAAGGTCTACATGCCCATCATGTAAATCTAGAACAAATAAACAGACTAATTCCCGATGATGCTGAGTTTGTGAGATCATCTCAAAGTATTGGAAGTATGATTGACTCCGGAAACAATCCATTGCAAGTGGGCAAGATTACAATTGAGCCAAAGAAGTAGGCTCCTCCCTGACATGCTGACCACTTTTTCCACCTTTGTGATACCTCCGTGGCACATTTGGCACATTTACCTCCGGTGTAGAATCACTATCATACTCCTGCTCATAGACTAACTCGGTCTCTGACATGTCTTCGAAAACAAGATAGCTGGAATGTATATGCTGATGTATAAACTATGTGTACAATTGACTGTAAACTGTTCTTTGCTTTAAAAATGTTGTGACCAAGGGGACACAAATGCACAAGGGAATATTAGGAAAGGGAAAACATTAGGGAATTAGGGAATTTGGAAATAAAAACAAGGGACTTAGATAAGGAAAGGGAAATGGAAATCTTGGATTTTAGGGTTTTGGGATGTTAGGTAGGGATAATGTGTTTTGTAATAGAGTTGAGGGACTAGGATTCGAGGGATTATAGTGTAGGATTAATGAGGGAATTATTGGGGAAAAATAATGGTGAATTTGGGAATGGGAAACAAAGGGAAATGGGGAAAAAATCACAACCTTGGTTACACTCTGTTTTTGAACCCTACAACAATTTTTTGCATTCAAACCCTACAACAAGTTCATTGACGAAGGAGGGCTTTCCACTTGGATTTCTAAGGCAACATATGATGAACCCATTACATTAACCTTTGAAAAATCAAGCACAAGTGGTGGATGTGAGCCTACCTACAAATTTGTGCGAAGAGGAGGCGATTTGATGCCTTTCCAAGCAAATTTCGGGCTTAAAACCTAGTGCGTCGTGCGCCTCACCCAACGCGCTGCGCGCCTCTGATGCATCGCGTGCGTGTACTTTTACACTGCGTTTTTGTGCCCGGTGTGCCGCGCACCCCTGATGCGCCGGACGCCTAGTCCAATGCATCGTGTGCCCCTGAAACTGCTCCAACTTCCTCACAAACTCACAATTTTTCTTTGGAATGATGTTCTTAACTCTTGGGATGTGGAATGAGTTGAAAATGTAGTGAAATATCTTTATAAAGACTCGCTTTTGATTTTTGCTTGGTCCATAACCCATTTTGTAATGTTTTGTCATTGACACTTTTTCAGGATTAATAAACTTCTGACCTTTTTGGTTTCCTCCTTAAATTTGGTTGAAATAATGATTTTCTTTGAAATTTTTTTGCAGGGATAGCTGTGATATGATCTGGCAAAGGAGACCAAGGCTGCGCTTGGAAGATTCAAGAACTGAAATTTTTGAAATTTTTTTACAAAAATGAGATGACTTATCTTCAAAATAGAGTTTTGAAGACAATTCCTAATTTATCTGTATGATGATGAAAATTATTGAAGTAACCACCTATCGAGGGCATCCCTCTGGCCTGTTTCTCTTCTTAGACTTTGCAAAACAAGATTGACTCAACCCTAGACCTAATGACAGAGAACTCTTGTCATGACCTAGAAATTTGAAACATGACTGTAAATGATCTTTTAAGACTTGTTTTTATGAATAGACGTGAACCAACAGTGCCAAGCACGAGGGGAATGAGTGACACAAACCATTTTGTCAGAGTTATGGCATGCCTAATGAAATGAAACTGATCAAAAATGATGGGACACCTAAACATGAAATGCAAAAAAGAGCTTTGATCTCTGACGGAGGGATAACTAGACCGACTCTAACAGCTAGGGCTACCAGAAACCTTTTCGCGTGAAACGAAAGGGGTTCCTCACTGGAACAAATGCTCCTAAAAATAACAGAGCAATCCTCTCGGCCTGAAAGCAGTCATAAACAATAGATCTAGGAGATGGCAGTCAGATGCAGTTCTATCGGCTTCAGATTTGGATCACCAATGGGCGTGGCCCTCAAATAGCTCTAATACCATGTAGGAATTTACAGGGTAAGCTCCTCAGATAGAACACCAAAAGACACTGGTCACAAATAGATCATAGATCAATACACCAATATTTTGACGTGGTTAAAACCCTCAAAGAGGGAACAGTCCATGGCCTGAGCCAAAACGTCCACTCTAGGAAATTTATTAATAAAAGACTTAAAATTTACATAAGATTCTCTCATGAATAGTTAACCTACAAATGACCCTCCATGCGCTTTAAATAGAAATCATGGACCAATCGGGTGCTAAGCCATGGATCAAGTGTTGGTAATACCGAGGAGAGAATGAACTGTCGGATCACTACATATCGTGACCGTCAGATTGTAAGTTACAAATGTACATAGTAAAGAAATAAACTTTACCTAACTCTATACTAGACCAAGTTATACTTAACTATTCCTATGTGTCGAAATATCCTAAGAGTACCTGCCTCCATCAATTCTTTCCATCATTTCCTCAAGGTCCTGGAGCTTTATCAAGCCTTTGATAGGTAGGATTATTGAGATGTCTATAAAAGGATCAATCAGTTAATAATGAAGTTTTATGAATAATTTTAGGATTTATCAAATCGATTCCTTCACCATTTTTATGAATTTCCTAAAGAAGCTGTGGATTGGGATTTGCTTAAACAAAAAATTCAGAATTTGGTTCATGTCTCTTTACATAATGAACCTGAACATCTTGATGATTCTACTTCCCCAACTCTTGTGAATTATGAGACACCTCTAATTTAAGAGGAGGAATTTACTACTCCTTTTGTTCTTTGTCCTCCTCCTTTTCTAGTTCCAGTGATGGTGTGTCCATGCGATAATAATAAAGTTGTGAAATCTATAAATCAAATTCCTAGTCTATCTTCTCATTCTTCTTGCACTTTTCATGACTCTCATTCAATGGAGGAAATATCAAAATGGCTCATGAAGACCATGGTATATAGTAACTCCTTCATTCCTCAATATGATGTTACTATTCATAACTCTATTCTGGAATCTACTCTGAACTTCTATTGTCCTCTATCATATATATGCCATGGCGCTTTGTACCATTATCTACTTGAGCAACCCACTCCACCAACTTGTTTTTCATACTCTCTCAATTTATGAGTTTCTGGCTCAAATTGCAATAATATACAACGTAGACAGATTATGCAGGTAGAGGAACAAGAAGGTGAAAATTCTTTCAATCTTTCTTCTCCTTTTAAAAATACTCCATGTGAAGATGATGCACTTCCATTCTTGGATGGTTTTAAATCTGCTAACCTCTATAGTGAATGAAATGAAATTACCTCTTTCAATCAATCCGTAACCTTGGGAAATAATCATTCTGATGATGGTGACTTTATTGATGTATGTCATCATGAATTCCTAGGTGCATAAAATAATCTCTTCTTCTCTCATAAAGATTTCACATTAGATCAAAAATCTGTCTCGGTCAAAGAATATGTGCTTATCAAAACTTCCTCTTCATCTCACCGTCCTTTGTGCTCTACTATTTGCGATGCATCTACGTGTGATGGGGATACTCCATGCTCACTAATTCCTTCATCTAATGATTTGAAATTTGAATTAGCACAAGGTGGTGAGATTATCCATGATCCAAATGAAAACAATCAAATCATTCAGTACTCCTCCCATCCCTCGTCTCTCTTCTCTTGCATGAAGATAAATCTTCAAATCAACTTGCTCAAGAAATCTCCCCACTTCATTCATCCTTGAATTTGAAATCAAAATAATCTTTTGACTTGATTAATATGGTTGTTGAAATTGAAAAATATGGTAAGCTTAGTGATAGAGGTGGATTCTATCTAGTGAGCAGTGGATTTATTGAAACTAGTGGTAGAACATATCCTCAAACCATCAGTAATTTGAATCAATCTTCAAAATGTGATTTTACAATCCTGGAAATTTCTCGGACTTGCCAAGGGGTCAAGGCACTTCAACTTCCATTGATGGTTATATCAGGATGTCGTGACTCTAGTAATTCCCTTGAACTAAGTCAAATCTAGTTTCTCCCACACAATCCTTCTCTTTGCATGGTATCACTCAATGAAAATTTCTTTTTGAAAAATGTGTGGTACCTCAGAGGTGATCTTTCAAATTTCAAATATTTTACTTTTGATCGAATTCATGAATATTTTTCAGTTCATTCATCTTGAAGCAAATCTCTTGCAGAAAACTCATTTTTGGAGTGTGCATCTCTCATTGAGTCACGGAGATGAAAATTTCATCATTCCAAAGACCATGATTGGCTAAAGGAATCATAGCTATTAGATTTATTTAATGTTGAGAATCTCCTAGATTTCCTTGTGAATATCACATTGTCAACCTTGTTCTTCACCACACCTGAAATCCTCTTGAATATGAATGAATGCATGAGTTATTGTGCAAATCAAATTCTTCTTCGTTCACTGGACCTTGAATAGTTTCATGTGCTTGTTGTACTGGAAGTAGTTTTTACTTACTTCGATGATTACAATGCTAGTTTAGTGTGTTACAAGTTACAAAGAAATAGTTTCTCACATTCATCACGTGAGGAAAATGATTCTATTATTCAGAGTATTTGTGAAACTATTTAAATTGATTTATATTCCTTCATTACAAACTGGGAATCTGATGCTTTAATCAGCCCATATGATCATTGTTCTGGCTTTGATGACTGTCATTTTCTTTATCATTGTCCCACCAATATATCCAATGACATTTGTTTTACATCATTCAATTTTCATCGGTCAACATCTCACTATTAAATTTTTTGTCTAGAGGTTGAGGTGCTTCAGCCTACACTGACGGTTATTTCAAGTCCTCACTGCCATGACATGAATTTCGAGTATGATCAAATCTATTTTCCTCACAAGATTCACATCGTAATCCCATCCCTCTAATTGAAAAATCATCTTTTCAAAGATGTTGAGCTTTTCAAGAGGATCAATATCATGAATTTTACGATCCAATCACTAAATGGTTGGAATAGTCTTACCTGGAAAGCTCCATCACAAATAACATGTTTTGATATTTCCACATGCTTGCTATGGCGATCGGTGTAGATGGAGACACATTCATGCGAACCTTAAGAGGTTTGTTGAATGATGGTTATCATAAAAATGGAAATAATATAAACTAGCTAGAGGCAGTGGATATGGCCTATCGTTTTACTGATAGGAAATACCTTCAAATTTTTGTGCAAGTTATTCAAGTTCTTATCTTTCCTATTGCACATTTTTTTTATATTTGTTTTAATCGATCGCATATTTTCTATTGCAAGTTGGGAACAATTACGGTGGCTACATTGGAAATTCCATTATATGTAACCTTGACCTTCTAGCTATTTAGTTTTGGAGTAGTTCTAATTTAATTTTAGTTTACATGCACATCCATCTTGCATTTGTTTCATGTAGTTTGTCTTCTTTTTTTTGGTTCTTATCTCACATCATGTTTCACTTTAGCTATTTGCTATCTTGTTTTCTAGTTTTGTTTCCTCTGTTGTGAGTTGTATTTCCTTTCATCTTGTGAGGCCGTGCATGAACATGCTCTGTTGGCTCAAAGGGAATGTGGAAAAACAAAAAGGGTCTTTGTAATACTGCGACATTTGGCTAACCTTCTTTCCATGTTCCTTTTGTTGGTTATATCATTTAGTTGATGAAGTTTTGATGGAAAATATGATTTGTCCATGAGGAGAGTTTTGGTGTTTTCATGCCTATCCAATTAGTACCAGAGGAAAAGGGGGGAAATATAAACGAGTAAACATAAATATGAGGTATCTACATTATTCTTTGAAGGAAAATTCTCTTATGATCTCAATAATTTGGAATCCCTCTTCCACCCATAAAATAAATAAGTGCCAATGCGTAGTCCTATCAAATAAATAAATAAAGGAAAAAGAAAAGAAAGACTCCCCACACAGAGAGGCGAAGCAAGCAACTCCACCGAGGTACTTTCCAGGTATGTTGGAAGTGGAGAAATGTTTGTGTTCCTGTAGTGACTCTGTCGAGGTAATGTTGAGGCCTGCTAGAAATGAAGCAATGCTAGAGATGAAAAAACATACTCTAAAAATCTTAATCTTGTGAACTTCACTACCCATCCCAACTCGAAAATTTGCGACATCGTTGAATCTTAAGACGTGTTCAACTGAGACAGAGGAATAGAGGGGACCATGTTTATTCACAAGGTAAGTGAGGAAACCAAAGTAATCTATATGATGAATCAATACTCCATGAAGAACTATATCCTGCATGAAGGTATTGACCATGGTAAAAAATATGGAGTTCTACCAGTGTGTCACCAAGTGTTGTCACTGCTTTGTGTAGACTCAAATATTGGAGCCTAAAATGAATGTTGTGATTAGTCATTCCATAGTCACTTGTTGGTTAGTTGATTCTTTTGAGCTCCCTTCTTGCATTGGAAGTGTCACAATCACTTGCTCACACATGCTTATTCTATAACAAGTGCATGATCATATTTTTTTACGCAAGATTTGAAAAGCATAACATGTTCCATCAAGGTTGTGCATGTGAAATGTTCAATCCATGTTTACAGTCAACGCACATTAACAACGAAAATTCCTCACATTGTAGTTGTGTTTCTACTTCCATTTCGGTGAGTTTTGCAGATTATCGCTCCCATGCACCTTTGTTTGCGTAAGTGTCATTTTCATGTTTACGATTGTCATATTCAATTTATTTCACTTTAATTAGTGTCAGTTTCATGATTATTTTCTCTAGCATCTGTTACTTTCATTGTCGTTCATATATCCCAATAGTCGTTCACACTTTAGTAATTTTTATATTTTCACATGTTAGTTGTCGCACAATGTATGTATGCTTCTTCTGGTGGTTTTAAGGGGTTATCTTTGTGTGAATGAGTTTCTCTAACCATGTAAATATCATTCACACTCATTTCCAAAGTTTTAAGGACTCTCACACAAGTGTCATCGTGGTTGTGGCAAAGTGTACCTTTAGTATTACACTTGTCATAAAGTCTTCACAAAGTTGTCGCATTGAGGGAATTTTTTTTTTAACGTGTTCTGTATAATCTATTGTATTGTGTCATAATTTTTTTTCAAGTTTGCGAACATAGACAATTCATATCGTTGTTCACAACAGTCTCTTCAGTCCCACACTTAACCAAATTTCAAAAAGTTATATGCAAACTAGCCACATCTAGCCCTCCTAGACTGTGCATTACGTAGTCTTAGCCCTCAAGAAATGACCTTGTCACTTGGAACTATGCAATGTGTCTTTTGTGCCTCCTATAATTGTGCATTTCACATCTTCGGTGCTCAAACCCTGTCTTGGCCCCAAAAATTATGTGATTCCTCCTCCTAGAATGGCCTTAACTATGCATTGTACATTATCTAGCCTCAATCTCATCCTTGAACTCCTGATCTATACAACTTCACAATTTCCTTGCCTCTTCTGCCTCCCCAAACTTCATAGTTATCCCAAGAGGTGCAAAATCTCAAAGCTAAGCTCACTGATTCTAAAAACTATTTAGCTTATCTCCCTAATGCTGCCTAAACTATGCATTGTTTAGTCTCAGGGATCAATATCACCTCTGATTCCATGAGATGCACAATTGTGAAATCACTTGGGCTCATTTGTTGTTCAAAATTGTAAAATAGGTTGATCCATTAGCCATCCCCTAAACTTGTGGCCCTGAGCTCTTAGATTGCACAATTTTCTTCCTCGGCCTAGCCTAAACTAAACATTGATCTCAAGGCTCAAGGCTCCCCTTGACTACCTAAATTATGGAACTGCGTAGTCACTGAGCCACTTCCCCATCTTTTGATTCAGTTTTGACTTAGCTAATGGATCAAGATGTGCAATATTAGACTAGGGTTTTCTCGGATTTAGGTCATCTCGTCATTAGAGAATTGTAGAAATAGGTACCGTACCATGACATAGAAAGATGATGAAGAGGGAGATGGAGAATGAGGACATGTTATAATAAACATATGGAGATGGAGAGAGAAGATTATGATAAGGTGAGAAGATGAGGCAATATTGGAGTATTACAAAATATAAATATCAAGATCAGATGGAATACTCCTCATCTTTAAGTCATAAGAAGGAAGAAGAATAGAACATGTACCACCTTTTCAAGAAGACACAAAGAAAGAAGCAACAAGAAGGAAAACTTGGCACTATCACATCATCATGAAATCCATGTCATCAATGTCATGTCATTTCCTATCACAAGTCATCATATTCCACATCATTATTGTGGATTATATAGTTACCTATTAAAAATGTATTGTAAAGTGGAAGTTCAAAGGACACATTTAGAATATGAAAAGTCATGTAAAGTAGAAAATTTATAGGAATTTAAAAATCCCTAGGGTAGGAAAATAGTCTTAATGAAGGTGAAGCATCACCTCTTGGTTATATATACACCCTTATTGTATGACGAAATGAATTTTCACCTTCGATCCTCCTAGAAGGCATTAGAGAGATATAAAAATAATTTTGAGGAGGAAGGAGTGAATCCAACAATCGGCTATTAGAGCTACTGATGTTCATTGTATACATGTGTCTTGGAAATTTCACTTAATATAAAAGGCCTTATGAGCCAACATGTTACTAATGAATGGATTAAGCACATTTGTAGGACTATTCTGTGACTATTTGTAATTCATGTTTCTTTCATTTGTGCTAAAGTAGTTGAACTATTTCAGTTATTTTGGTACTTATCATATCGCAAATTTCATGTATTTTCTATGAGTTTTCTCGCATCCTCATGGACTATTACATTGGATATTAGGCGAAACTTCCTTGTTACATTGGTTGCAATGACTGTTGCATATATGCAGACTGTTGGGCCTAAGAATCATCCTTAAAATACATCGACTTTCACTCCATTCACACATTTTCTCACTTATGTTCCACCACCATGTCACCACATTAGATTCACTTCCACCATTAAATGGGTTACCATTGTGTTTTCCAAAACATTATTAATTCTTACTATTTTTAAGTGAATTTGTGGTTAAACTTTAGAAAATAATATCCATATATTTATACCTAACAATTAGAATGAGTTTGTTGACATGTGTAGGTACAAAGGAAGCTTCTAAGGCACCCTTATGTGGCACTCTATGTTCAAATTCGAATTTGACGAAATCATGGACCTCATGGACCTCATGGAGAAGATCATGGAGGATAGCGTTATGTGTCACCATTGGTTGAGAGATATATGGATCTAAAGAGGGAATAGTGGATCTAGATTTATGAGTTTGTTATCATAACTTTTGTATAAGTAGGAATGTTATCTCCTTCATTTTGGAATTTATAATTTAGAATTGAGAAGTTAGAATTTAGAACCTTAGGATCTTATAAGTTTGTAGTGAGAAGCTAGAATTTGGAATCATTGTAATGGATATTTTAGAACCTCTTGGAATGTAGAACTTTTAATTGTAATTTGCAATTGAAGATAAATAAAATGGAGCTTCTTTGATCTTCTATATTTGACTTCTCTTTCCATGTGCTTGTGAATCCTTACAAGGGCCCGAATTGTCTAGCAAGTACACTTTTTTTTTTGGTAAGGTGTGATTTTATGTTTGTTTGTAAATTTCATTAGGTTCATATGTTTGAAATATTAATGAATGAACTTTCGTAAGAAAGTATTAATGTTTCCTTCAATGAATATGATTTGTTATTTAATGTTTGATTTCATTAGTTTAAGTTTTAGATTTATATGCTTGAGATATTAATGAACAGTCTCCTGTAAGGGAGCTTTAATATTTCTTGCACTTGTCCCAATGTCTTTCGATTTCATTTTCTTAAATGAATAAATAGGTGTTGGAGATCCCAATGAAAGACCTCCTGTAAGGGAGTTTTGGAATTTCTTCACCTAACTTAGTTTAGTTTGTCTCTAATTCTATATATATTGGATGATCCTCGAAGTTTACTTACCCAAATTGATAGTAAATGAAACTCTGATTTACATCCGCATTTTAGACACAACATTTTGGCACCGCTGCTGGGGAGGATCATTTGGAGATAGACATAGGAAGTGATAGAAGGATCTTCATAACAGAGTCCAAATTTGAGAAATTTTTACTTTCGTACTTAGTTAGTTTAAAATTCACTCTTTTTAAAACCCACACTTCTTACTAATCCATATACGGTGTTCGAAATAATACTGGGGGGGGGGAATGAATCAGTGTTATCAAGTCAAATAATTATCATTTCCAAACTTAGATATACACTACTTCAGATATGGAAACCAACATATACACGCAACTATGACTACAACAACTAGCGTATAACGTGTAACCTTAAGATTTAATTAATACATTTGATCTTTAATCAGTGCATCATAGCTTTCATTAACCATAAGAATAGTAAACAGGTGCAGTAAACAAAACAGATCATCACTCATATGAACACAAGATATAAGGTGGAAACGTAATTTGGGTGAAAACCACCTACTGCAATGCTTCTCTATCCTCTTGTTAATGAAAAAATTCTTTTTACAATATTTCTATACTAGTTCAGTCTTATACTAGTACGCAAGCTTCTACCTACAGAAGACTACAACCTTCTCTTGTTCTCTATCTTCTCTTGGAAGGGAGCTACGGCCCCTTTAGCTCTTGTACTAGCTAAAGTACTAGTGCGTAGGTGCTGACCTATAGAAGGCTGCAACCTTCTCTTTTCTTCCAAAGACGATGTTTCATAAATTTTCAGACTGGATCAATAAATAACATCAATCAAACATCAAATGTATCTGCCTCAACCAATCCCCTTTGCACCAACCAAAACTGAATCAATCAATCACTTCTCTGAATGTTGTAACCAAAATATAATAACAATGACTAGACTCCAATCCTGAACCCAGAATATTGTAGCAATAAGCAAAAGTAGCCAAAACATATTTTATGAGATGTATGCTACTTCAAGATGAAGAACCTGCATGCATATGCTTTTGTATTAAGGAAAACCAGTGTATACGCTATTTTGAATTACTGAATTAGTCTATATATGTGCCTTTGTTGTGTCGAACCTGCGTATAGATCTATAATAGAGAATTTTCCCTTTACAAATATTCAAACATAAGTTATACCCAGACTATCAGATTTATAGATCAAGTCATGTGCCAAATATAACAGATCAAAATCACACAAAGATACTATTATTCAAGACTTAACTTCTCGACTCATAAATAGAACTTATCCTTCTTCTAGTGCTAAAGTTCCTTCTTGGTTCATATCGAACTATGCACCATAACCCAATGACCAGTATTGTACATCTTGCTCTTCATAAGATATTTAATGCTTGAGTGCCTTTGCCTAATGATCTCCTTCCCTTTTTATAGTCTTAGGCCTTACTCAATACCATGGTCAAAAACCACTTAGAACCAATACTTGGGTCCAAATACCGAGGTTCAACACTTAGAACGAGATGCCATGGTCCAAAACCATAGGTCCAAATACCAAGGACCAAATACCATGGACTAAAAATGAGTTTTCCCACATGTATGCGCTTTTACGTGCATGAAAGTGTGTGCATACACATACATGACTTTTGATTGGCGATCCCACATGTATATGCAACTTGGTTAAGTGGAAACTACATATATCTCTTTTTCATTTATTCTAAGAGCCTGAACGGTGATCTGCCATCTAAGTAAGTTTCCATCAAGGACGACACCTGTGTCATAGTTCCAAACATGTGTTCATAATGCCAAAAATCTCCCTCTTTGGACTTGATGGCAACCTTAACTCACTCCAGGTCACTCTCCCCCTTTGTCATCAAGCGCAAATGGTGATACTCCCCCTCGGTACATGCAAATATCTTCTGCTCTGTTGTGCTATCCATGCTCCCCCTGACTATAGGCAAGGTCTGCAAAAAGATGTTCTACAAGAAAGAACATGACTCTATAAATGACCTTCCTATCACCAAGGACTCATACATACATCCATCTCCCAACCAAGGAAGGATATATCAATATTGACCAATCCACCCAACCAAGTGGGGATACACCAAAAGTTTACACATGCTAAAACAAGAACATTACATCATCCATCCCAGACATAGTGGGGAAACAAGATATACATGACATAGAGACAAAATATCTACAAAAAGACTATGATAGTAATCAACAATTATCATTAAAAACATCTGTCAATCATCATTCAGACCAGCAACGATGTTCTCCCTCAACACCTATTCCACCTGAAACCAAAAACAATTGTGTATATGCTCCCCTGAACTTGTGCCAGATGGTCTCTATCAGACCCACGTCAGACTCTTTTCATCCTAAGTCTAGCCCACTATTTTTCTTCAAGTTGACATATACGGGACTGTATCCACGGAAACCGGCATATGTATGCAAATGCTCCTCAGGAAACTTGCGTACAACCACATTTCTATGAAACAAATCAGTTTCAACGGCAAGATGATGAATCAAATACTCCTAGCTTCTGTCTGAGGTATTCAAATGTCTCCCTGGGTAGTGGTTTGGTGAATATATCAGCAACCTGTTCCTTGGAGGGAACATACTCCAATTTTACCTTTTGTTCAAGCACTTGTTCTTGGAGAATATGATATCTCATAGGTATGTGATTGGTCTTTGAATGCATGACTGGATTCTTTAAAATACTGATTGCGCTTGTATTATGACATAAAATGGAGATAGGTGGAGTATAAATAATTTGAAAGTCTTGCAAAGTTTGCATCATCCAAAGGATTTGTGTTCAGCAAGATGCAACAGCCACATATTCTCCTTCAGATGTAGATAATGCAATTGAACATCGTTTCCTGATGAACCAAGATACTAATGTGGAACCCATAAAGAATGGACCACCACTAGTGCTTTTTCTATCATCCAGGCTTCCTACCCAATCTGCATCTATGTATGCATGAAGTATGAGATTTGTACTTCTAGGATACCATAAGCCATAGTTTTGTGTTCCTTGAAGATATTTGAAAATCCTTTTAACCACCCGAAGGTGTGCTTCTTTTGGATTTTCTTGGAATCTTCCAACTATTCCCACTACATGCATGATGCCTGGTGAGGTACTTGTTAGATAGAGTAGACTACCAACCATGGATCTATAGGTTGGTTGATGTACTTCTGCTGAATCATCATTTGCGCTGAGGCTTCCTCCTGTTACCATAGGGGTACAAACTGGTTTCAAATCTTCCATTCCATATTTCTTCAAGATCTGCTTCAGGTACTTGGTTTGTGATAGAAATATACCGCCTTAGTTTTGTTGGACTTGTAAACCAAGAAAATATGTCATCTCACCAAGCAGGGACATTTCAAATTCTTTTTGCATCACCAAAGCAAGGTTTTGACTCATGGCTTCATCATTGCTACCAAAGATGACATCATCAACATACACAACAAGTATTAGCAATTTATCATTACCATTTAAAAAGGCAGATTTCACATCCATTTGATATACTTTGAACTTATGAAAGCTAGAAAGAGCAAGGAACATTCTTATGGCTTCAATTCTACCCACCATAGCAAAAGTTTCTTCAAAGTCTATACCTTCTTGTTGAGCATACCGTTTACAAACAAGTCTGGCATTGTTTCTAATAACATCTCCATTTTCGTTCAGCTTTTTTTTGAATATCCATTTGGTCCCTATTACATTCTTATCATTAGGTCTAGCAACCAGTTCCCAAGTGTTATTCTTTTTCAATCTGCTCAAGTTCTTCATTCATGGCCTTGACCCAGCACTCATCTTTGCATGCTTTACTTACATTTCATGGTTTGATGGAGGAGAACAATGCTAGATAACTTGAATCTTCTGTTATAGTTCTTCTTATTTGAATACCTACCTCTTTCTACCCAAAAATTTGAGTCTCTGGATGTTTCTTTTGTATGTACCTGGATGGAGTCTTTTCTTCTACCCTTGTCTATTCTTCTGGTGCCTCATAGGTTTCCTCTTCATCTTCAAAATCTTTGGTTTTTATCTGCTTTGGATTATCACTTGCTTCATTAACCATTACATCAATACTTTCAACAATTTTTCCAAATCTTTTATTATAACACTTATATCCTTTACTTCGGGAAGAGTAACCAAGGAGAATGCCTTCATCTACTCTAGGTTCAAACTTTCCAAGATTTTCATCAGTCCTTTTGATGTAACATTTACTTCCAAAAACTTTGAAGTATTTTACCATAGGATTCTTACCATACCAAAGTTCATGAGGAGTTTGAGTGTTGTTTATCTGAATGTTTGTTTTGTTGAGAATAGTAATGGAAGCAAATGAAGCTTCACCCCAGAAGGTTGAAAGAGTTCTAGATTCATCAATCATGGCACGAACCATTTGTTGAACCATTCTGTTCATCCTTTCTACTACTCCATTTTGCGAGGAGTTCTTGTAGTAGAGAATTCCCTTCTTATTCCATGTTCTTCACAAAAGTCAAAAAATTCATCGAAGATAAATTCCCCTCCTCGATCAGACCTGAGGCATTTGGTTCTATGATCTGATTCATTTTCAACGAAGGCTTTGAAAGCTTTGAACTTTTCAAAAGCTTCATCTTTATGCTTAAGAGGTCCTATCCAACACATCCTAGAAAAATCATCAATGAATAATATAAAGTATTCTTCTCCTAGAGGTGACTTTTTCCTTGACAGACCACATAAATCAATATGGACAAGTTCAAGTGGCTTACTAGTTGACCCTTCCTTCTCAGTGAAATTAGTTCTAGTTTGCTTACCAAACTGACATGATTTTCATATTGTATTGTCTGGAATTCTGATGTCATGAAGATCACGAACCGCCTAATATTTTCATGCTTTCCTTATCTGAGAGAAGCTTAGTTGCCCCAATCCTCTGTGCCGTAGCGAGTGTTCATCATTCTTTCTTAGATAGCATCGTTGTTGTCCGCCCTTGAGTATGTATAAACTATTTGGAGTTCTTATGCCTTTGATTACTATTTCTCCTGTATCAAGCTCATGAACAATACATCCATTTGATCAGAATATTACCTCATTTCTTTGATCACACATTTGGCTAACACTTAATAAATTATGATTTAAGCCATCAACATACACGACATTTCTAGCTTTGACTTTTTCTTTCAAAAGAACAAAACCTTTACTTTTTATGAGTCCAGCGGTGTCATTTCCAAATGAGACGTTCCTTTCCTTTTCTAAGGCACTATATCACTGAAGTTTTTCTTTATCACTTGTGATATGTTTCGATCATCCATTGTCGATGTACCATTGATTTTCCTGTCCTTCCACATATAAGGCTATCCCACATCTTTCTAGTTGTGGTTCTTTCTTTCTCCATGTTCTGGTAGCCAATGAAAGTTACTCCTTCTGAGATGTTTTCCAAAATTTACTCCTACATTCAAAATCTTGATAGCGAAGTTGTTACAAAGAGAGGGTTCTATTTCAGTTTCAAGAGCAGAAAAGTTATTGTAGGTCCTCTTCATGATCCCAGTCATGCTCCTTTGATTTCATGCTTCTCAAGTCATGATGGTCTTGTAGGCAACACATTGAGCAGCTTTGTTTCCAAAGTTATGACATGAAAAACATTTTCCATTAAAGAAATTCCTACGATTATCAAATCCATCATCCAGGTGATTGTAGTTTCCATAGACATTCATTCTTGAGGAAAATTGAGAATGATTTACCTGTGGCTGGTTATAGTTTCTGTTCATCCTTGAAGTAGATTGACTTAGGTTTACTTGGTGATCTCTGCTCATCCTTGATGTAGATTGACCCTGATTTACCTAGTGATCTGCTTTATGCCTTTGCTGATGATTATCAACCTGTTCACTTCTCCTTGCTGCATCAAGATAACTTTTGGAGGTGGATGGCTTATGTGCTTGAGATTCGTCTTCAGTATATCCAAGACCTATCTTGCTTAGAGGAGATTTCTGCACTTTGATAATCTCATCTAAAGTTTCAGACTTCTATCCTTTAGAAAAATATTAAGAGCTTTTGTTTGCTCAATATTCTTTCTAAGTCCCACAATTTCACATTCTAACTTTTCATTATGTTTTTCTCTTTCAACAAGTTGGAATGTCAGAGTATCTATGATCATACTCTTTTATTCTAAACAGATTTTAAGTTTAGAAATTTCTTCATAGAGATCATGTTCATCTATAACATCCAAGAAATCATCATCTTCAAAGGCCATCAAAAGTCTATAATCATTACCATATTCATCTTCATCACTATTTGAAAGTCCATCGTTGTCTTCATGTGTATAATAGCTCTTCCTACTTACATTCTATTTTTTGTTCCATTCAACTAGTTCCTTACCTTTAGCAAGCTTACCTTTATGACGACATTTGGCTGCATAGTGACCGACTCTCCCACAAGCAAAGCATTTGAAAGGTAGCTTACCTCTAAATCTTCTAGAGCCCTGTTGAAGGTTCTTGACAAAGTTTGATTCTAACGTATGTCCTGACTCATTGTATTTCCCTTTTGAAGTTTTACATGCAGCTTCTCTGATGTCTGATGGACCCCCTTTTCTCACTTCGAAAGCAATTAGGATTCTGTGCAATTGTGACATGGTAATACTCTGAAGATTTTTCTTTTCTTCTATGGCAAAAACGTTTGATTCAAACATAGAAGACATAGATCTTAAAACCTTCTCAACTAAAGTAACTTACTTTATCTCTTCACCCAAGTTTTTCATGCGATTAACAATCGTATCTATACATAAGAAATAATTAGCCACACTTTCATCATTGTGAATTCTGAGCGCTTCATGTTGAATTCAGAGAGATTGTAGTTTTGCATGTTTTACTTGGTCGTCTCCTTCATAGCTTAGAATGATCTTGTCCCATATTCCTTTGGCAGTTTTGAGCTGCATAACCTTGACAAATTCTGATTGAGATAGACTCCCCAATAGAGTATTGACAGCCTTTGCATTTCTTTCATACTGTTTTTTACCAGTTGTATCTGTAGGAGTGGCTGAAGGGAATGTGTATCCTCCTTCCACGATATCCCAAACTTCTGCACCAATAGATTGAATATGGGTTGTGGTTCTTACCTTCCAATATATGAAGTTTCTCCCATCAAAGATTGGTGGCCTGATGGATTCCTCCCTTTCGTAGTTGCTCATGATGATAGATCTTCCTTGAAGCGATCAAGCTTCTTCTAAAGGACCTTCTCTGATTCCAATTTTTGGAAATAATACAAAGAGGGGGGGGTTGAATCAGTATTATCAAGACAAATAATTTTCATTTTCAAACTTACATATACACTGCTTTAGATATGGAAACCAACCTATAACTTGTAACCTTAAGATTTTATTCATACATTTGATCTTTAATTATTGCATCAGAACTTTCATTAACCATAAGAACAGTAAACAGGTGCAGTAAACAGAACAAACCATTCGCACATATGAACACAAGATATAAGGTGGAAACCTAATGTGGGTGAAAACGACATGATGCGATGCTTCTCTATCTTCTTGTTAATAAGAAACTTCTTTTTACAATATTTCTGTACTAGTGCAGTCTTATACCAGTACGGAGGCTTCTACTTGCAGAAGGCTACAACCTTCTCTCATTCTCTAGATTCTCCCAGAAGGGAGCTACAACCCCCTTAGCTCTTGTACTAGCTGAAGTACAAGTATGTAGGTGTTGACCTATAGAAGGCTACAACCTTCTCTTTTCTTCGAGGGACCATGTTTCATAAATTTTCAGACTCGATCCATAAATAACATCAATTAAACATCAAATGTATCTGTGTCAACCAATCCCCTTTGCACCAACCAAAACTAAATCAATCAATCACTTCTCTGAATGTTGTAACCAGAATGCAGTGACAGTGACCAGACACCAATCATGAACCCAGAATACTGCAGCAATAAACAAAAGTAGCTAAAACATATTTTGTGAGATGTACACTACTTCAAGCTAAAGAACCTGCATGCATACACTTCTATATTAAGGAAAACCAGTGTATACGATGTTTCGAATTACTGAACCAATGTGTATACATGCCTTTGCTATGTTGAACCTACGCACAGATCTATAAAAGACAATTTTTCCTTTTCAAAGATTCAGACATCAGTTATACTCAGATTATCAAATTTATAGATCAAGTCATGCTTCAAATATAACGGATCAAAATCACACAAAGATACTAGTATTCAAGCCTTAAGATCTTGACTCATCAATAGAACTTATCCTTCTTCTAGTGCTGAGGTTCCTCTTTGGTTCAGATCGAGCTATGCACCATAACCCAATGACCAGTATTCTATATCTTTCTCTTCACAAGATATTCAATTCTTGAGCACCTTTGCCTAATGATCTACTTCCCCTCTTATAGTCTTAGGCCTTACTCAATACTATGGTCCAAAACCACTTAGAACCAATACATGGGTCCAAATACCTCGGTTCAACACTTCGAACGAGATACCATGGTACAAAACCATAGTTCCAAATACCAAGGACCAAAAACCATGGACTAAAAATGAGTTTTCCCACATGTATGTTCTTTTCCGTGCTTGAAAGTGCATGCATACACATATGCAACTTTCGATCGACAATCTCGCATGTATACGCAACTTGGTTAAGTGGAAACTACGTATATCTCTTTTTATTTTATTCTAAGAGCATGAACTATGGTCTGTCATTTGAGTGATTTGTCATCAAGGAAAATACCTGTGTCATAGTGCCAAACCTATGCCATAATGCCAACAGACGGATGAGAAAATTGAAGATGTTGAATAGGTGCTTTTTGGAGAGCAAGGATAATATCAAAGACTGGTTTCAAAATAACCTTGCACTAACTCCAAGGATAAGAAAAGTTACTCACATGTTTGCAAATCATAAGGTAAAAATTTCAAATCTTGATGTGAGCATTTTCGAATTCTTACTCCGTAGGTGGATTCACTAGAAGCATTCTTTTACCTAGGAAATAAGAAAAATACTTTCATGTTAAGGTGGAATAGACTAGAAAAATAAAATGAGATCTCATATAGTTTTCTTCTAGTCTTGTTTTCTCAAAAAAAAGAAAAAAAAAACATCATCATTTTCATGAGTAAATTTAGTAGTGCAGTAAGAGCCACTCCATCCATGCTAACCTGTAAAAATGAAAATAAAAACAAATCAATAGGTTAGTGTGCTCACTTCCTGTGCTTTGAGTGATCACGAAGGTCAGGAAATCTATTGATTGGTTTTCAAAATTGAATAAAAAACCTCTTGCTCAAAATTTTCACAGATCATTAAAACTACAACAATATAAGAAATCAAAATTATTTAAAAAAAAAACATCTGTTTTCGATTTCAAATTTAAAAATGAAATCTGTAGTTTAGTGATTTGATAACATTGCATCTAAGGAGAATTTTAAAAGATACAAGATTCCAATATTCCAATCATGGCAAATCCATCGATGAAGTGAATTTAAATTAATTTTGTTCGATTTCTATATATATTTTCCATGTGATAAGATTTTTCTAAAATTTGAAAGCTTCCACCGTCTATTTTCTCCCTAGTGGTTGAAAGTGTAGTCACTAAGCTTTTATTGGAGAAAATTAACATAATCCTCTGATTGGTAGGCCGATGTAAGGATCTCAGCATAGAGAATGCCACACTTATATTGATAAATCCTTCAAGATATTTACCCAAGGTCGTCGAGGCTGAGCAGTGGTTCCAAATCTATGCAAGCTATTTACCCTCTCCACATGTGAAAACCAGATCCTTAGTAGAAGCCAAGAAATTTCCCAGACTTGAGGACATCTATGACGAAGTTTGAAAGCTAATATCTCGAGTTTCTCCCAAACATCGAAAAACTAATATATCAGGCCCTTCTAATATGATCAGGGGATGCCCAGATATCATCTGAATTGAGAGAAGAAATTGTTGGAATAGGAAATCTATAATTCGATCCACCTATTTCCCATTTCATTATGCTTTATATTCATCAAATGGGATTGCTTCTAAATCTGGCAGGCTGACAAGAGAAATGTCACCATATCTAGTTATCTATAGGCAAGCAAGTTCGATATTCAAGATGTGGGTAGTCTATTTCTAGGTTTTGTTTGTGGAATAGAAGGCATATTAACACAGATTAGGGCATCGTTTCATTTGGATAAATGCAATCCTTTGCATTTATGGCAATCCCAATCCTTTGCATTAGTGGTCTAGTGCATGAGGAAACCACCAATAATTTTATGGTTTATAAGAGCCAAAGAATGGATTCATAGCCTCATATTCTTCCGTGGAAGTATGCAACAGACACAGAAAATCCCATATTAAGTGGGCCCCAGCATGAAAAGAAATTCATATTGCTAGAGCCACTGCAATTACCTTGTGGAAGTTGAAATTGTCATCGAATGGGACTGCAACACCCAATTGTGTTCTATTCCAAAGCCATGTGATGGTATTCCAACACAGGCAACAAATTAAAGCCATATTGAGCTTCAAAATTTCAACAACACCCTTTGCTATGCATACACAAAAACCCATAACGTCATAAACTACTATGTTTTTGTATTGAATGGATTTCCATATGAAGAACCATCGATAATCAATAAACACATTTAGAGATAGGGATAGAGGATGAATCCACCTACTTCTTTGATGAAGTTGAATCTATGAATTTTTCTATCCACTTGGGGCTCCCTGGCATGAACAAGAATCCAGCTAATAAACGGATAGGAGGGAAATCCAAAGGCTATGGCTTCCCTTCTCAATTCTACATCCGAGCGAACTGTAGGGGTTGCATTGGATCATTTAGATTATATATGTCATATGATGTTAATTTACAATGTTTGGATCTCCAGCTCGTATAGCAGCTTGACTAACTCCTCAAATTGACGTAGCTATCTTTCTATGGCTAAGGGATGTTAAGACTTCCTTATCATACTGCACAGGTTTTGGTTTCAAGGGATTTGGTTTTGAATCTACCTTTAGTTACCCTACAAATAAGAAAACAAATTTGGCATGCAATTCAACTTCCAATTGTTAGAACAACGCTAAGGATTAATTCTCCAGTGTCTACACCAAGCACACTCAAAAAATTGATCAAAAGGACGGTTGGACGAAGAATTGGATTTGTACAACAGGTCAGTCAGATTGTTAAATGTGGAAGGCTGCTATGATTCTCTATTAACATTCATCGACCAGGCTATCGAAGATGGGTTCATCATGTTGGTTGCACATCATATCAACGTTTCTGCTCTCACAACCAAAGTATTAATCCAAAAATTAGAGGAATACGTTCCAAGACATGAAGGGGTGGCATCTCGATTATGCTGGGAGATGGATCAATCCTAATATTCTTTCGAAGAGGGCTTATAAAAGGAGACCAAGCTTGTCAACTGCTAGAAGATTAATTTTTACAGTAATTTCGAGTCCGCTTGAGCTAACCAACAAAAAGAGTATTACCGACAATTGTGAATCATCGTATCAGTGTAACTCTAGAATTTTAGAAGAAATTCCCTCAAATTTTGTTGATTATTGTGAAGGTACAAAACTGTGAAAGTACTCAGCAATCTATAGACAGTTTCAGAATAATTGGACACCTTGAATGCACGGAAAAAAAAAAATTCTTTTTGTATACACAAATTTAGATACAACACATTCCACTATGCCGTGTTTTTGTGTATGCATCACATTTGATAACCATTATTGCTTCCAATTTTTGAATAACTGATGTTTTGGTTCTCTAAACTACGGCTTTTGTCCATTTTTCTATGTTTTTGATAGATATGACATTGTTGGCTTGTGTTCTCTGAGCATTTTCCCTACAAAGATGGATGTAAGCTGATGTGGAGTGAACTATCAAAATTTCTTGGTATGCAGGTCACCTCATATAAATTTCTGTTGAAAAATAAGTATAAATCTTGTGTAGCTAAAAATGTAAATGTGGAGATCCACCCCGCCACCCCCCCCCCCAAAAAAAAATCTGATGATGGATATACACCAAAGCATTCCATTGTGTCTGATCCTATTTTACTAGGAACCTCGAGAGATGCCTTTGCAGCCCTTCCTACAACATTTCAAGTTGTTGAACTCTCTTTTAGGAATGTCAACTATGTGTGCTGAGTAAAGTCCCATGGGAGACTAGGATATTCAGTAGATGCCATTATTGATATCATTTTTCAAGTTATTATGGATATGCCGACTTCCTTGCTTATTTCTGGAACCATGTACTTGGCCTTACCATACCCAAATAATAATAATAAAATGTTTGTCCATACGTTTCTTTCATGAGCACTAAATAAAGGTGGGTTTAATAATTAAAAATAAAAAATAAAAACAAACAAATAAAAAAATCAAAACAATTAAAAAAATTGAATACCAATTTATACCGCCAAAGTTAGAATTCATTTCTATAAGGGCATTCTGCACAAAGGCACATGAGTATGAAATCAAGTTTCACATATTTTATCATGAATTTCCAAACTTTGCTTTACTTGTCATTTTTAATATGTCATGAGAAAGTTAGAAATTTGAAGGAAATTTTTCACCTCCACAAATTTAATCCATTAAAATGGATTTAGGTTGACATTATTTCCAATATTGATAAATAATGTTTTGCATTGGCCTTTGTGAGATTTCATTAATTAAAAAAATGTGCCCTGCACCTTTTAAAAATTATAAAACACTTGGAAGCAAATTAGGAGGATGCATTTATAAAAAAATTGGAGAATTATTCTTAGAGTTGGCATTAAAATATGTTCTTTCATTCTTGTTGTAAGCCTTTATGTGATGTACTAATCTGTAGGACACAACAAATCTATAATGCCAAGCTCTTCATCATGCACATTCCATGAGATATCTGACACAAACAGGGAGATGATTTATTTTTCTTGGTTATTTCTTAAAAATGGATTGTTATCAATATTATGAATTGAAATGAACATTATTCTTTTGAATCTCCTTAATCTATTTCATTCGGCATTAAGTTTTGTGTAAGAATAAAAAAGGAATTAGCAATTTCTTCTTGAACACACTTATATTCTTTATGCCAAGTTTTTTTTTGCAGATTTCAGATGATCAACTAATCATTAAGGAAAGTAATTGTGCACACAATTTTTCTTCAAATGACTAATTTCATGAGAAATTCTAAAGAACAAGTCCATGATCATAAATGAAATTTTTAGAAAATTACAAGTTCTTTCAAATTCCTTTAATAACTTAATGGTTTAATATGTTGCATGACGAATTACCAAATTTGAAGATCTGGGGTTTGTTCCTAAATGTCCAAGGATGGTGAAATACCCATCCACTCATGAATTAGAAGTCTACAGATGGTTGGTCAACACTGGTAAAACTCAGCTATTTTAGCATAAATTCCAGAATTAATGAGCAGCTTTGATATTTTGAGATTTTACATACCATAATTCACTTTTTCCAAGAAAGATTCACTAGCCATTTCTCACTATCCAAATACGCATCATTAAATTTTCATCAATCCTAACCCACCAACAGATACAATAAAGCTCAGTTACAGGCTTTTGTTCCACTTTACATATTCATTGTTAGTTTCATTTTTCCTACACTTGCAAATAAAAAATTACTTCCATACACCATTCAGTTCATAGTCCTTGAATCTAAATATTTGTCTAGAAACACTTTGAAGCTTTCATGCCTTAAGGGTAAGCTATCATTGATCCGAATTGGATCCTTAAACACTCTTAAAGTTCCCTGAACTCTGTAAAACTCATATCGAACTTTCAAAGTATTATGGATGTCGAATATTATGAGAAATTACCTCTGAACAATGGAAATTTGTGGCTAGCACAGAACAATGAGGACCCTCGGTCGAAGCACATAGACCTTTGGCCCATGGTGACAGTGCACTAGCACAAATTGACAAATGGGAGGTCAAATCAAAAAACCAGAGGTAGTTTTGGATATGCGATAAGCGTTACTCACGTATCGCAGGGCGTCCCCCTTAGTGAAGGAAAAGCCCCAAGCGCTCGATCACAAGGAAAGGCATAAAACCGTATGGGAAATCGCCGATTCTATTAGAGGTTGGGTCCTATGCTAAAACCAATAGAATAACAAAAGGGATTCAAATGGTGAGCGGGTTCGACCAAGTCCCACCCGATGCCATACAGTAGGTAGCACGCATCCAGTGGATGAGAGAGAAAACCACTCACATTGTGCCGGTAAAATCCATGCTACTCAACCACGTGATGTGGACAGAAACCATAGGATCTGGAGGCTCCAGTTCAATAGAGGAGAAATGATCTGATGGATGATCAGATTCGATGGGGAAATAGGTTGAGTCATATAATATTTGAGGTCCAACATGACTGAAATAACGACCGCTTAAAGAGAACTGACACTCAGTTCATGAGAAAACAAGTGGCCACTTCTCTATGAAGTGTTACACAGTGATGATGACACAGAGTAGGGGAATTCAAGCGGGTAGAGGCAGGAGATCCAGAGAGCTGGGAAGTGGAAATGAATAGTTAGGGAGTATATTGGCTTTAAGACGCCAATATACAAAGAGAAAAGGAGGCAAGAAAAGAAGTAGAGAAAGAGAAGAAGAAAGCTGAGAGGTAAGAAAGAAGTGAATAGCAGAGAACGAAGAAGCTAAGCTGACCTGCAGAGCAAAGGCAACATTGAGAAGATAGAGATAGAGAAACTCCGAGAGTCTGTGAACTCCAAAGAAGGCTTGAGAGGTTCAAGCAACTCCTCTATGTATACCTGTCAGTTATTGAGTACCAAATTGGACTCATGCCACTGAGACCAATTGAGGTCGAGATTTAGAAAGGGGGGTCTGTGTAATCTAGAGACTTGGAGAATCTAAGTACAATCCTACTAATCATCATCTGTGAAAGTGAGACTCAAATTGAGCTCCTTATTGTAAAAACTCCGCTTTAAGGCACAATAGAAAGGCCACCACTAAAGGCTAGACTACGAGATGTATCCGAGGAGGATTGGGTGAACTCATTATTAAGCTTGTTGTGTTTTATGTGTTTTCTTACTGTGTTTCTCTTACTGTTTTCAGTGCCTATGTATTTCACAATATTATCGATCTGTTGCATAAAATAACATAGGCACAACCCAACACATGAGTCTGTAGTACCTTCATTAATTCACTGGGGTCATTTACGGGTGATTTCAGATTATGTGGTATTAGAGCTCGTGGTTGTTAAGGTTAGAAAAGCTTGTGCTATATTTTTGTTGTTGAATGCTAACTAGATCAAAGCTTAAATTAGGAGAAGGAGAGTTGGTTGAAACTAACCTAGAAATTGGAAGAGTCTATGCTCAGAAGAAAATGTCAGAAGAAAGTCCCTTGGGACCATACCCCCAATTTATAGATAGCTTCCTCGCCATGAGGTCCATGGTAAAGGAAATGTATAGGGACTTTAGGAAACATAAAGATGAAGATTCACCAGGCTCCAAACAAGATAAAGGATAAGAAGAGTCTCTCCTCCATAACCACTCAAAAGGTAAAGGGAAAAAAAAACTTTCTCACACCTCCTAATAGCCCTCAAGATAAAAAGAAGACATCTTTGATTAAATTAGATGTTAAATTTGATTTACCAATATATGATGGAGAGTTGAATGCACAGAAGCTAGATAATTGGATCAAAGAAACTGATGTTTATTGAAGAGTGCAGAGTATCGACTCAGAGAAGAGTAAGATTCAGCTGGCCTACCTACGCCTTGGTATGGTGGGAAGGTAGGACACAAGCTAACATGAAGAAACATGGTAAGATTATTTTTTTCTGGAGTGAATTTGTTTCTGTGATGAAAAATCGGTTCTATCCACTAACTTACATGTAGCAAGCCACGATGAGCTGGCAAACTCTTTGCCAGTTGAAAGGGCAAAGTGTACAAGGTTACACCCAAGAATTTAGAAAAAGAGCTTTGATTCTAGGAATTTCATTAGACTCACCTGAGACTCTGTTGAAGTACATAGGTGGTATACATAGCTACATGAGGCACACTATCCTCATCTTTAATCCCACTAGTATAGATGAGGTATCTATTCAAGCTACGCATCTAGAAGTTAGAGGAAAGAATGAGAACCTAGAAGTTGGGGGATCATCCAAGACCATTGCAAGCAAGAATAAGGAGAAAAGAAAACAAAAATGGAAAGAAAGGAAGGCCAACACTGCACAGAAAAGCAAGTCTTCATGCACTCACTGTAAGAAGGATGGGCATGATGATGAGCACCGTTGGATTCTACATCTAGAGCTGAGATCTAAAAAGTTCGAGGGTAAGAAGAAGAAGATTTCTGCAGCTATTCAGAAAAATTTAGGATTGGACTCAGGAGATGAAACAACCATTGCAGCCATAGGTATAAAAGGTTGTCCACTTTAGAGAATGCAGAAATCAAGAAGCAGGTGTATGAGTTGCTTGAGAAGGGATTCATCAAACCTAGCACATCATAATGTGGGTCTCCAATTGTTTTGGTGAAAAAAAAAGATGGCTCGTGAAGAATGTGCGTTGATTATGGAGCACTGAATAAGATAACAATAAAAAATCGTTATCCCCTTCCTCGCATAGATGATCGATTAGATCAATTAAAGGAAGATGTTTATTTTTCTAAGTTAGACTTGCATAGTGGATATCATTAGGTCAGAGTTGCGGAAAAAGATGTATGGAAGACAACTTTCAAAACAAAGCAGGGATTATATGAGTAACCGATTATGCATTTTGGCTTAACTAATTCTCCTGATACTTTCATGAGAGTAATGAATGATGTACTCAGATCTTTTCTTGATGATTTTGTTATTGTATATCTGGATGACATTCTTATATTCAACAAAATGTGGGAAGAACACTTAAAGCATGTTAAGCAGACACTAGATGTTTTTAATAGAGAAAAACTTTATGTTAAACTCTCAAAATGTAAATTTGGCAAAACAAATTTGAATTATTTGGGACATATAGTAGCGGGTGGTGAATTGAATATAAATCCCTCTAAGCTAGCAGTCATTGTAAACTAGCCTAAGCCCAAATTTGTTACAGAAGTTAGAAGCTTCTTAGGAGGAGCACAATATCAGAGAAAGTTCATTTCTAACTTTCCTTAACTGAAGCTTCCTTACATGCTTTAACATGATTGAAAAAAGTGTTTTAGTGGGGAGGAAAACAATAGCAAGCCTTTGAAACCTTGAAAGAAAATATTAGTACAACACCAGTACTAGCTCTGCCTGATCTTCAAAGACCATTTGAGATCCAACGGATACTAGTGACTATGCCATGGGAGCACTGTTGATACGTCACGATAAACCCATATGTTATCATTATGAGACATTTAATTCTGTAGTAGTTAACTATCCCACATATGATAAAGAATTGTATGCATTAGTACAGAGTGTGAAAAAGTGGAAACATTACTTAATGGGAAAAGAAACAGTTATACATACTAATCATCAACCACTTCAATATCTACACTCTCAAACTAAGTTGCAACAATCAAGACACTATAAATGGATGGGTTTTCTACAACAATTTCATTTATTCATCATATATAGAAAGGGCATACACAATAAAGTTGTATATGTGTTATCTAGTCCAATTATAAACGCATCTATTATACTTAAGCATAGGTCAGTATTGCATGAGAGCTACATTGAACAATATGCTGAAGATATAGATTTTAAAGATGTATATGTAACTTTAAGTCAAGGGAAATGAGTAGAAGAATTGGATTATCACATTAAGGACCAACTCTTGTATTATTGTGGGAAGCTATGCATTCCACAAACTGAAAGAGTAAAGATAATTCGAGAAGCACACACTTCTCTAATATCAGGTCATTTTGGGGTAAGTAAAATGGTTGCGCAACTATAAAGATTTTGTTATTGGCCAAAAAAGAATGAGACAGTTTCTAAATATGTAAGAGGGTGTACCATGTGTGCTAAAAGCAAGCCTAGCAATAGAAAACTAGGCTTGTACACTCCAATACTAGTTCCTTCTCATCCTTGGGAAAGTATTTCCACGGACTTTGTTGGAGGACTACCTAAATCTAGGAAAGGTCATGACTATTTATATGTTGTTGTGGATAGGTCCAGCAAAATGTGTGTTTTGATACCTTGTAATAAACAGATTATAGTTGAACAAACTACAAAATTTTTCTTTCAACATGTATGGGTTCATTTTGGATTACCCACTTCCATTGTATCTGATCGAGATTCCCAATTTGTTGGGAAGTTTTGGTCGAGTCTATGGGAAATGATGGACACTAAATTGAAGAAGAGCACAACCTTTCATCCACAAAAAAATGGCTAGATAGAAGTGGTCAATAGGACAATGATCCAGTTGCTCAGAGGCTATTGCATCAAGCATCCCAAACTTTGGGATGAACATTTGTATTATGTGCAGCATGCTTACAACTGAGAAAAAAATTATTCTACACAGAGATCTCCTTTTGAGACTTATTTTGGTTTCACACCAAGGTCTCCCTTGGATTTTATCTTTGGTAAAGACATAGCAGTTGATGGACATAGTGATGTGGACAAGGAAACCAAGTTCATTGAACAAATCCAAGAGATTCACCAGGAAATATAGGAACGGCTGCAAAAGAGCCAGGCCAAATACAAGGCAATGCATGAAAGGCATCAGATGGAGCATAGTTTCCATGTTGGTGATCAAGTCTAGCTGTATATCAACAAAGACAGAATGTAAGGCGAAGGTAAAAAGCTAAAAACAATAAGGTATGGACCTTTCCAGATACTTGAAAACTTTGGTGAGAATGCTTTTTTCCTTGATTGACCAGCTTACATGCACATCTATTCAGTCATTAATGAAGATAGCTTGAGATTATTTGAACCTTCATTAATTGAAGATACCGAAGAGAAGAGTCAATTTCCTTCTATTGATGATCCATTACTTGAATGTCTTAATTAATTGTAGGAAGACACAGTTCTGGATAGGAAGGTGAGGATGACGCGCAGGGGAGATGTTGAGTAGCTCAGAATTGGAATCAAGGATTCAAAGCCAAGTAGTGAAAAATGGATAAAGATTAGACAAGTGAGGCAACTATACCCTCACTTAGTCGATGGTTGAAAACTAACTTTTAGTGGTCCAAAAGCTTTTTCAGTGGAAATGCCATGATCTAAATTGGATCATTAAACACTCTTAAAGTTCCCTGAACTCAGTAAAACTCATACTAAATTTTCAAAGTATTATGGATGTTGAAGATTATCATAAATTACCCCTAAACAATGGCAATTTGTGGCCAACATGAAACAACGCGGACCCTCGGTTGAAACGCGTAGACTGTTGGCCCATGGTGACTGCGCACTAGCATAAATTGACAAACAAGAGGTCAAATCCAGAAAATAGAGGTAATTTTTTATATGCAATTAGTGCTAAAGCACTAATCGCATATGGCAAGGTGTCTCCATCAGTGAAGGAAAAGCCCCAAGTGCGTAGTCACAAAGAAAAGCATAAAGCCATACGGGAAATCACTAATTTCATCAGAAGGCAAGTCTCGGACTAAAACCGGTAGGATATCACAAGGACTTCAAGCAGTAAGTGGGTTCGACCGAGTCCTTCTCGATGCCATACACTCGGTGACACACGTCCAGTGGATGAGAGAGAAAACCGCTCACATCGCACGGGTAAAGTTCATGCTACTCAACCACCCGATATGGACGTAGACCATAAGACCCGGAGGCTCCAAATAAATGGTGTAGAAATGATACGATAGATGACCAGATTCGACGAGAAATAGGCTTAGTCATATAATATTTGAAGTCTACCATGATCGATGAGTTAGCAGAGGAATCAATTTTGCGGGCAATATTGGAGCAATGGAAATAATGACCGTTCAAAGAGAATTGACACTCAGTTCATGAGAAAACAAGTGGCCACCTCTCTATGAAGCATTACATAGTGATGATGATGCAGAGCAAGGGAATTCAAGTGGACAGAGGTAGGAGATCTAGAGAGCTAGGAAGCGGAAATGAACAATCAGGGAGCAGATTGGCTTTAAGCCACGAATAGATAGAGAGAAAAGGATGCAGGAAAAGCGGCAAAGAAACAGAAGCAGAAAGATGAGAGGAAAAAAAGAAGTGAATAGCATAGAACGGAGAATCCAAGCTGACCTACAGAGTAAAGGCAACATCGAGCAGACAAAGACAAAGAGAGTCTGAGAGTTTGTAAACTCCAGAGAAGGCTTGATGGGTTAAAGCAACTCCTCTGTGTATACTAGTCAGGTATTGAGTATCGAATTGGACTCATACCACTGAGACCAGTTGAGGTCGAGATTCAGTAAGGGGAGTTTCAATACTCTAGAGACTTGGAGAATCCAATTACAATCCTACCGATCATCATCTGTTAAAGTGAGACTAAAATTGAGCTCCTTATTGCAAAACCTCTTATTTAAGACACAATAGAAAGGCCACCACTAAAGGCTGGACCAGGAGATGTAACCGAGGACGATTCGGTGAACTCCTTATTAAGCATTTTGTGTTTTATCTATTTTCCTACTATGTTTCTCTTACTGTTTTCTGTGTCTATGTATTTCGCAATCTTATCGATCCATTGCATAAAATAACATAGGCACACCCTAATACATGATTCTGTAATACCTTCATTAATTCACTGAGGTCATTTATAGGTGATTTCAGATCAATCATGCCAATAAACAATGGAAGACATCAATGTCCCTTGTTCGTCAGATCTTCGAAGTATTTGACAACAATAAATTCATTCATGCTTAGAAATATATGTTCGCGGAATCTAGACTCTCATCCAAATCAACGATGGGAGCTCTCATGTTGACAGTGGCATCCATCAATGGCCACTAAGTTAACAATTTCTTGTTATGTTCAACACCGAAACATTTATTCACATGACAAGAATTCTGCCAATGAGCTGGTTTCATTAATGACTTGAAGACCAATCATTTTGAAGCTGAGGAAGCAAAATTACTTTCATTACTTTTCATTTTTTGGTGAAAATGACTTGAGGAAAAGTCAATAAATAAGGCTGGGGGGATGTAAATTCTAAATTTTGTATACCTTCCAAGCCTTATAGAGTTTCAACCGCATTCAACAACAGAATCAAAACATTCAACAAAATATCTTGCAACAGATTTAGCAACAAGTGCAGCAACAATAAACGATTCACTTTTATGACTTCATCCACCATTTTCATAGCCAAGTAAAGAAGACTACGATCAAAATTTTGTTTCCACACATGCACAGCTCTCATCCATTTTTTGAAAGGGTAAGTTGCGATATGATATTTTCTAACTTTTAAACATCTAATTCATTGAAATCTAGAATGATAATTTTTGGAGAAAACTTCCTGTCCTCATTTCATAAAATTGCCAAAACCATCAATTTGGGGCGGGGGGATACATTTACATTCATACTTTGTCAAATTCATAATTTTCCATATTCATATATCACATTCTAAAACCCACATACGTTCAAAATATATTCACTATTATCTGAGCATATAAATGGTTTTGTAAAAAGTACTTAAAAGCTAATTCGATGCAATACAATCATGGTTGTTACACAAGAACCAACCATGATGCATTCCAACAAAATAATTTGCAATAAAAATCAAATTATCATTATGCAAAGTTCATTTATTAAAATTGAATGCAACAAACAAAATATGGTTGAAACACAAGAACCAACCAAGTTGCAATTCATCAAAAACACTTTGCAAAAGTTAAGTAAATGATATAATGCAAAGCTTAAGCCAAAGCTCAAGTATCAAAAAGTAATGTAATAGATTGCATGAGGACATGCAATAGCATCAGTTTGGGCATATATTGGGCCTAAGAACTATTCTTAAAATACATCCACTTTCACTCCATTCACACATTTTCTCACCTCTAATCCACCACCATGTCACCGCATCAGCGTCACTTTCATAATTAAATGGGTTACCATTGTGTTTTCAAAAACATGATTAATTCTTAATATTTTTAAGTGAATTTGTGGTTAATATTTAGAAAATAATATCCATATACTTATACCTAACAAGTAGAATGAGTTTGTTGACATGTGTAGGTACAAAGGAAGCTTATAAGGCACCCTTTTGTGGAACTCTATGTTCAAATTCGAATTTGAGGAGATCATGGACCTCATGGATAAGATCATGGACCTCATTGGGAAGATCATGGAGGATAGGGTTATGTGTCACCATTGGTTGAGAGATATGTGGATCTAAAGAGGGAATATTGGATCCACATTTATGAGTTTTTTATCATAACTTTTGTATAAGTAGGAGTGTTATCTCCTTCATTTGCAATTTTGGAATTTAGAATTTATAATTGAGAAGTTAGAATTTAGAACCTTAGGATCTTATATGTTTGTAATGAGAAGTTAGAATTTGGAATCATTGTAATGGAGATAGCATGATCTGGATTATGCTACTCCAGAAACGTCGACATAAGAAACATAATACTGTGGATAATCACGATCATGCTACTCCAGAAAACTACTACAGAATCTTAAAGTCTAATGTAATGGAGATTTTAGAAACTCTTGGAATGTAGGACTCATAATTGCAATTTGCAACTGAAGATAAATAAAATGGAGCTTCCTTGATCTTCTACATTTGACTTCTCTTTTGATCTGCTTGTGAATCCTTGGAAGGGCCCCCATTGTCTAGCAAGTACACTTTTGTTTTGGTAAGCTTTCATTTGCTTGTTTGTAAATTTCATTAGGTTCATATGTTTGAAATATTAAGGAATGAAATTTCGTAAGAAAGTATTAATGTTTCTTTCAATGAATCTGATTTTTTATTTGATTTTCAATTTCATTAGTTTAAGTTTCATATTTATATTCTTGAGATATTAATGAATAGTCTCTTGTAAGGGAACTTTAATATTTCTTACACTTATCGCAATGTCTTTATATTTGATTTTGTTAAATGACTTAATAGGTGTTAGAGATCCCAATGAAAGACCTCCTGTAAGGGAGCTTTGGCATTTCTTCACCTAGATTAGTTTAGTCCATCTCTAACTCCATATATATTCAATGATCCTCGAAGTTTACTTACCCAGATTGATGGTAAATGAAACTCTAATTTGCATCCACATTTTAGACCCAACACAGACTATTTCACTTGATGTCTTATGGATCCTTCTTTTTCATGTGTTTCTCTATTAGAGTGGTACTACTACCTCTCTCTTAGAGGCTCACTTATCCTCCCCTACTCAGTGAAAGAACTTTGACACACATACGATAGAAAAATCACCAAGCACACCCCCTTTCTTTAAGAAGGGACAATCACACTCCTCTCTATTGCTAATAGCTAGAGACAAACCATATCTTCATGGAAATCAAGCCGATATTCTAGATTGGTCTCCTAATCCAAATGGTATGAGGTCTAACTGGGACTTCACATCAAGGAGACACATTGGTGGATAGATTTCCAGCACTGTCAACAGAATGACAAGGAATATTTTCTGAACAATATTTCCAATCTCAATAGATAGGACACTTAGAAGGAGCTTAATTAGACTCTTAGGGGGAACATACTGTGACCACATCAAAAGGGATTTGGATTAAGAAACATATGAGGCTAATACATCTATGTTCTATTTTGTAAAGAAAGGGCCTATAACAATACATGATAGTGTTTTATTTTATATTTTTTCTTTGTAAGATTCTAATATACTTAAGGAATGGACTTTTCGCTTATTTGAATTTGTATGGAAAATATACTACATTTTCAAAAGAAACTTTTGTTAGGAGTTTTATATTGGTATATATAATATAAAATTTTATCACCGCTACAAATAATTTAAACAATCATATAAATTTTGATACGATAATTTTATATTTTTATGTGAAATTTATATTAATTATGTTGATTTGGAAATTAAATTCTTTCCATCATAGTTGTTCAGTAAAAAATTTAAGATATGAATTTATTTGTTCTACAATTCATATGCAAACTCATCCTTTCCCACTTCTTAGGTCAGATACTTTGAAACTATTACAAATTTATGACACAACTAATAGTGCTTGCCTAAGCCCCGGCTGCGGGTGATTATTAATGGGGACAGTACAGTGGCGGCATTCCCACTGGGCAAGTGGCAGCCCAGACCCGCCACATGTAAGGATAAACGGCGGGCCTGCCACCCCCGTAAGGTTAAATTGAATGTCGGTCTTAATTCTCCCCTGCAACTCGCCGTCTGCAGCATTATGGATCTCCCGCGATTCTTCTCTCCGGTGTTTGGATTGCAGACCGTCTGTTGTGTTATGATTATTGCTTCGGGTGCCACTATGTGGTATTATAAGAGCGAGCCTCCACTGGCTATGCCTTATTTGATGTCTCGGCTTCGGCTGCATTATTAGTTTTGGTCACTGCTGGTTCTCGGGTCTTGGCAATGGTCTCAGGGGATTAGGCCTCGGCCCTCAACACAGAAGGCCTCGGTCTATTCCCTTGGGAGCAGTATCCTCCAGCACAAGGTCACCAGCTCTGGCTCTCCTGTCTGTAATCATCAATATCTGAGTGTTATCCCCGCACCCCTCGTTGCTTTTGTTGACATCCCTTGTTGGCTCTTTGTGCCAGTTCTCACCTCGCCCCTCTGTGCTTCAAAAGCCTCGCCTCTGTGGCTCTTTCTGCCCCTGTTATGCAGTAAGCCTCTGCTCACAGTTCCTCGGCTCTCTGTGCCTCGTGGCTCACGGAGACTCCGCTCACTGTGCATTCCCTACTCTAGTGTCATCCCTCACACAATCTCAGAATGTCGCGGGAACGGCTCTGCCTCATTAGCAGAAGGGGCGGGTCTCGGGGAGGCTCCTGAGGGAGGGATATCCATCATCGCTCCTCTCCCACTATGGAATCCTCCTTCGAAGAAATTGACTCCCATGGTGCAAGGCGAGGCTAGGGAAGCGGCAGAGGATGGGCTCGTGCAGCGGCCTGTTCGCACAGCTCTCATCCCTCAACCCGCTTTCGCATCCCCTGTTCCCTGGACAACTCCACCTACATTGTGTCTGTTAAGATTGAAAAGTGTGAAAACGCAGCTCGTCCCGAAGCCTCTGAGGAGCGTAGAGAACCTTCTCCTGTTCACTGTGAAAGAATTTAGCCTGCGGAGGCCCCTGGTGTGGTTGCGGGTGCAAGCGAGCCAGCTAAAGACGACGCTCCATATACAGACTCGAGCGCGTCAGACAAGTATGGATGCAAGATCGTCAAGGAGCAACCTTCTACCTCTGTGGACATATGAGCTAGCCTCCACGTCATTTTGGTCCAGCCATGGCCCCAAGTGGTCGCCTCTGTTGCTCTATGATGTATGTTCGACGCTTTCAGTTCACCACCTACTTTGTCTGGTAGTTTTTGATAAGCTTATAATATGGCTTAGCTCTGTTCAGGTCGAAGTCGGTTTTCAATTCCGACTATGCTTGCTATTCTATCTCTGTTTGTATAACTCTCTGGGTAAATTTTGGGATAGTTGGTATTAGTCTGTGTCAAATTTTTTGTCTTTCTGTTTTCAAGAGTTTGTCGGTCAAGTCAGATTCAAAGGGAAGTTTCACCCTCAAATGTAAAAGTCCTTCTAAATCCATATCTTAGTATGGAGAGTTTTTGAGGATAGCCTCGATGTAATCTTTTTGTATAATAATAGGAGTAGACCAATTTACAAAAAAAAAATAGTGCTTGCCTGAGATTAATATTCATGTTTCTTTATGTTGTTGAAATAATTTCCTATTGATTTTTGTTTTTTGAGGTTGGCTTAAAATTGCATATTGTGCCTAAGATATCTAAAAAAATCTAAGTTAGGACATACTTGGTATTGTTATCACTCCAAAATGTCTCTAGAGTTGTTAGGAAAGAAATAATAGAGGTAACCAAAAACCTGGTTTAGAGACTAGGATCTAGCCTTCATAATGCTCAGAGAGGGCTCTCTCTATACGATTTCTTTTTTTAGTTACTTTATTTTATGCTACTTACGATTGTACTTTGGTTTTGATTTGGATTTGGTGGTAGAATCATTGACTTAGATGGATAGAGGGATGTATTTTACAATTGCGCTATGGGGTCAAGTATTAAGCAAACATGACTAGATCAAGTTCTAAAGGTAGTGTTACAGGGCAAGTAGCTGAGTGAATTTAGATCTTTAGGGCTGGATGGTGAAGTGGTTTTCAATGAGGTTCAAGGAGAAATTAAGGGTTCCTAAAACCAGATGATGAACGAAATGGTAGGGGTCAATCAAAACTAGGGAGCAATGAAGGATTCCCTAATCTGGATATCGGAAGAAAACATTAAAATGATTAACTATTCAAGACAGAGTTAAAAAAATTCTATAATATAATTCCAGCTAATTAATTTAATTTAGATAACATGCAAGTTTGTGAAACAATTAAAGAAAATAACAATTTGAGAAAAGAAAATACTTCACTAAAGTGGCCCAACACATGAATCTTGTAATGCAATCTCTTTATTACTAAGTCTAGTCTGCTAACTTGAAAAAATGGTACAAATAATCCTTAGGTTTCAGATCAATACAACTATAGTAATGTAAAGAAATCCACAATCTATACTTCGAATTATGAAGTATTTATACAAAAATAGTCTACAAAATATCCCAAATTGTCATGGGAGTTAATCTAGCAAAAGGAAATATCTTCATGCTAGAAGATAGAAACAGATATTCAATTGCTACAATCTATGCATGTTTATGAGGCTCTACTATCTTATGATTCCATCCTTTGCCATTTCTTCTCCTTTGTTGTTGGTCTTCCACAACGGCTATCTTTCACTTGGATTTTTAACTTACACTCTTTACCCTAATACTCTTTTATCTGGATGACCTATTGATTTTCTTTTACTGCTCTATTTTCACTTTTACTTTTCATTTTTTACAATAAGTCATTTAACTTTTCCGATCTCTCTATATCTGGTAATATTATATTTACCATTTTTCTGTAGATTTCATCTTCTTCTGTACACCTGGAAAAGGTGGGCTTATTTGAGAAAGGTGTTTTACCTCATGTTGGAGGTAAAATAGATTCTCAAATGTTTGGTGCAGAATGTTTCCTATAGGCATCCCTTTCATGGTAGAATTATTTTCCTGATCTCTTTCCACTTCTCTGATTTTCCTATTGTAGTATTCTTGTGGCATTAATCTATCATTTATAACCAAGGGATTTGGCCTACCTTTATGCCTCAAAATATAAAACTTAACCATGAACCTACCTATATCCAGCTCCATGGTTTGGAATTTGTTCTTCAAGTTCATCATTAAGTTTCTCTTGGTGAGCACTTTCCTCACCTCTAATATGGTTCCAGTTCTACTAGGTATGTCCAGTTCCTGCAATTCATAGTTATTTTTGGAGTTAAGGAACTGGAATATTATGGTAGCTTCTTCTAGCATGTCTCCTAGCTCAGCCTTAACTCTCTAAATTGCTTCCGTAGCCTCTTTGGCTAAATCATTTTGTTCACAGATGACTTGTATAGATGGCCAAATATCATTGGTAGAGTCAATGATACTAGACCATAGTTGTTCTTTAGCTTGGGCAAGTGCCTCTTTCAATGTTAATTCTTTCTCTAAGTTCTTTATCCTCTCATTCACCCTGGATGACTTCTAAATTTCATCTTTGTTGCATAATCTGAGCCAATTTATTCTCATCCTCTAGACTCCTTAACTGTTCTTTGAGTCTATTTATCTTAAAGGTTTGAATGGACATGTCCTCCATCACTTTAACCATTCTCCTTGCGTCATTACTTGGCTGAGCTGCTATTGTTGTTGAACTTGTTGACGATATAGATGTTGCAGTAGTTGGAAGTGTTGTAGCTAGTGGAGCTGTGGGAGCCCATGAAGTAGCCAAGGTTGATGGAATTGTTGTAGTCAACATGGGAATGACAGTGGCAGTGGTTGTCTCTAGGCTAGCCTGTTTCGTCTGTATTAGGTTGTCCAACTACATATACATTTATTTCAATTGATCATTAAGTTGTACAAAAAGGTTCATCGTTTCCCCCTACTAGGTTTGGCTCTTAAGGACCTCCTTGCTCTGTGGATGTTCTGAATGAGGCAGCTTCAATTGTTTTTTTTGAGAAATAATATCCTCATTCTTATTTTTTATTAATTTCTCTGTAGCCTTGACATCATGGGGACTAGATCCAAGCTCAACCACCAAGCCTTCCAGTGACATAATTTTATTATCCTTGGCCTATCAGGATGCCTTTTCCAGCTTGTACTATGCTGTAATTTTATCCAGTGAGCTTTGGAGTTTCTACATAGTCATTGATTTATATGTCATGGTGGAATAAATCATCTCACCTTCCTATTTGTGGAACTCAATTTGGTCAATAGGGTGAACATCCATAGCCAAAACCTCAAAATGTGTTTTCTTGTAGTCCGCCAGAGATTTGGGCTACTAGATTGTAGGTTGCATGAATTTCATTTGCATTTTACCTGTTTTAATGTCAAAGGCAGACATTAATCCATTTTGATTTGCAGGTGTCTCCTTGAAGTACTGGGCATAAGTCTGAGCGTTTAATGCCTCTTTCCTCAACCTAATTTCCTTGTACTACTCTTTAATATCTTTCTCTTTATACACAGGCCTCATGGATGAAGGTACTTCAATGTTGAGTTGTTTCTCAATAAGTTGAGAGTTTGAAATCGAAGGTTGTTGAGTTTAACCTGAAGTTGTTGGGCCTTTAATCCTTCCAACCATTGTGTGAGTGTCAATAATTTCCACTGTTCCAATGGTATATTCTTGTTAATTTATAGGATTAAGCTTGGCCCTCTTCATGTAACTGATCTCAAATCTTTCATCTTTAGTGTCCATTACTAATCTAGACCCTTCTTCCCTAGTTATTTTTACATTTTTGTCCTCATTAGTTGCAGTCTACAAAATAGGAGGAATATTCATATGTTCTTTTAGGGTTGGAACTTGCAGAAACGAACTAGTATTAGTCATCTTTTCCACAACTATCAAAGTATATTCCACATATGTCAAGTGTTTTCCAACAATTCTGACTGGTTGGCAAGTCTCTCAATGCCTGTCCTAGGATCATGTACGAAAGGACTCAATTTCAATTTGAGCCTTAGTTTATTTATGACTCCATGAGGGTCATATTGCCACATAAAACTGCTCTTGAAGTTCATCTCCAATAAGAGTTTCTCTACTTCTTGTCCAGCGTCCCTATTATTACAATTAAAAGGGCCCAATTGGCTTTTGATCTTAAATTGGGTTTTCTTCTTAGTTGACAAGAATTTTACTTCATTAGATTTTATGATTTTCCTGAAACACTCTAGTGCAAATATCCTCATGGGGAGGTATTTGGGTAGTTTGTAGGGAGTAAGTTGGCATCCATATATTCTAATTTTTGTGTGGTCCTGGTATCGATACCCATCTCCCACTCTATTGTTCTTTTCCAACAATAAAAATCTTTTAATCTCCTAATGGAACCTGGGGTGATAGCTACTGGTTATCATGTGTTATAACCAAATGAACAAATTAATCAATGAAGTATTTTTAAGCGAATACAGTGGAATAGATTTGGATCAATGGTTTCCAAAATATGAGAGATCTTGGATTGCCCTTGGTGTCTAACTTTTGGATGCTGACAAGAAACTTATCTAACTGAAAGTACAGGAACATGTGAAACAATACAGATGAGTATTTAAATACTCTCTCATTTGGGAATCTAATAAGCAGCTCATGGATTCTATTTTCCAAGAACTGAGCATAGTTTTAAATTGTAGGAGGAGGCTTGCTTGGGCAAAATATTGAAAGAAAATCTAGGACAACCTCATCCACATGTTCATCTGTGGTGTACCCTAGAATGCAAGAGAGCATGGCAATAGTTTTTTTGCCTCTCTCAAAGAAAATGGTGGCAACATATGGAGGACTAGCTATTGGAGTGTGAGACTCCTTAATGATGAAACTTTGAATGATCTAAGCTTTCTTAGGAGTGTCTAGCTCAATGTAGAGTTCAAGTAAGCCTTCAATTGAAAGTGGGGTCTCATTTGGATTTGACTGGATTTGCATCATTTGATTTAGAGATTTTGCTATAATGGTGAAAAAAACGTGCTAATGAAGGGTGACTATGGCTCTCTGACTTGGAATATAGCATGCTTAGCAGAATTGGATGATTTTTGGTAATGGGTGTACCTGTGGGAACCAGTGCTTGGTAAAATTTGACTCTAAAAGGTGAATGTCATCATTCTGGTTCAAAAACCTGTTTTTACTCTAGCAGTGGAGTTTGAATAGGTAGGCAGGGGAATCCATGTTCTTGATTTGAAATTCTTTGTTGGCTAATGGAAGGTGGTCAATGTCTAGGTGAGGGGCTTGTAGGGGTCTTACATCTAGAGAAGTTTTGGAAGCCATAATTTGGTATATTTAACTGAATTGTTGTTTCTGTGGGTTTAGGAGTGAGGTCAGGAGGTCTGGAATAGAGAGAGGGTAATTTGAATCTGTAAAAAGGGGTTTGGATGCACAGTAGGTTTCTCTTCAATTTAGCAAGGTTTTTTTAATGAATTTAGTTAATTAATATTTTAATAATCAATATGCATAGATTGAATCATATGGTCATTCTGGTTATTTCAAATGATACTTGGAGAAAGACGGTTTGGTGTGCGGATGGGGTTCTATGGTGGTAGCAGAGGCCTTTGAGGCTTCAATTATCAATTTTCTACTTCAATTTGGTGTCTGCAATATCTTCAAGTGGTAGAGTTAGTTAAATTGCTCATGCAATGCTTTAGGGTGTCAAAATTGGTTTAGCAGAGGTCAGTGAAAATGAGCGAAAACAGAAAAAGAGGGTTTTTTGGGCCTTTCAACCAATAACGGTTACATTTTGGCATGATATTTATTAAATGAATTGTCCACAGTTTTGGTTTAGGTGGGGAGGTGGTTTTGTGCAATATCACACCACTTTTGGATGGAGGGAAGTATTTTTCACGAGCATGCGATATAACCTGGTGTTGCCACATAGCCAAACAAAACTCGACCAAAATTGCGAATCTCACGTGCTTTCAGTTTGTTAACTGTCACACGATGAATCTGAACGATATGGCTCTGCGATGTTAGATCTGGGGGTGGGAGGTCAGAGGGATATTACACAATCAAGTTTCATGGACAGAATTGGAAGGGTGGTTGGCAGGGCTCGAGGGTTTAATTACAATGAATTGTAATTAATTAAAAGGTAATGTCAGGATTTTAAACATAAGGAATGGGTTAATAAAGGTGGGGACCATGGGTTATATGGGAGGGGTTTTAACTATACACCAAGGGTTGGTGGGTTAAAAGGGTGTGGGTAAATTATATATGTGCGGGATTTATAAATTGGGATTTGACGAAATAACTTAGGATAAAAGTGGTTTTGTGGGTTTTTAAATGGAAAAGTGGAAATTAATAACGGGGGAATGTAGTATTTGTAATGGGAATGGGGTTCACACTAGGTAAAGTGGTTTTGGGAAGGGGGATGATTTTTTGAAGGGTAAGGTCTAGGGAAATGTGTGAAACCAAGGGGAAAATGTCAAAATGAAGGGAAAAGGATTTCTATAAGTTATGAAGGGATAATGGGGGTAAGTAGCAAATAATTATGTAGGGGTGTAGTGAAATGAGGGGAAAATAGTAAATAAACTTTAGCAAATTTCATTTCACTTTCGAAATTCCTCCTGCACATGAAACATAAGATTAAGCATGATGAATGTGCTTTTTGACTTAGCAAACTTGAGCACTCTGAAACTTGTTCTATCTACCCTCTTTACCCTAGCATTTACTCTTCGTTCATTAGGTGCATTTGAGCGTGAAGACTCTTTATTTCTTTTTATTTTCATAAGAAAACTATCTAATTCTAACCTTATAGCTTCCAAGGGCTCAGATTAGACTGTTGAGCTCATTTTTATTCTCTATCGAACTACTCATCTACCAAGATTAAGCAGTTTGTCTAGATCTTTATTCTCTATCTATCAACATGAAATTTAAAGAATGAATGAATCAAGATTAAACTATTTGACCATCATGGATTGTGGCATTTTTTACAAGCTGCACACAATATTATTTTGCAAAGTAAAGTAAAAGGTAGTGGCATTTGAATTTGCACACTTCCATGACGTATTTTAATCTCTTTTTTGGGGTTCATATTTTTTACTTTTTTGATATTTTTCTTTCCTTTGGTCCTTTGATTATTCTTTTAGGACATACCCTCTTTACATTTTTCAATTTTAATATGGGAAAACATTTTGGAAAAATAAAACGTATGTATAATATTACAAGGCTAACCATAGCCAATTCAAAATTATGAATCCTATTATTATAGAACCCAAATAGTGGCTCCACATGGGGATGGCATTTTCTAGTGAAATGTCGAGAACTTTAAGATTAGTAGCCTTTGAAAATTTGACTGTGGCTGGCTTATAAGTGTTTCTCTCTGATCTGCTTTATTTATACTTATGATGGTGGACCTATCAAAGCTCAAGGCTTTCTCTTCAGGCTTCGACTTCAAAAGGTTACCACCCAATCCAATCTAAACTTTGAAATGTTATATACAATGAGCAAAGTAAAATGAACTACTGTTAATATGTGGATATGTAATACTTCATCATTCTACCATTGACTGGTCCTCCTCGTAGATCTGTTCCATCTCACTATCTCAAGAAAAATGCATTTTTACCTTTCTAACCATAAATGCTATAAGGGTCTTGCCATAGGAAATCAAATTTTCCATGTTTACCCTTCTCTTCTCTTATAGAATCCCATTTAAGTACTTTGTCACCTATGTAAAAATCATCAAGTTTGGTTTTCTTATCAAAACTCTTTTTGATTTTATCTTGGATCACTTTTGATTTGGCATAGATTTCTTCTCTAGTTTGCTACAACTGTATTGTCTAATTTATTCTTCTTTGGATATCATTTGGTTCTACTTGCGATTCTTAAACCATTTTCACCACTGCTACTCATAAAGACGATTGAAAAACAACATCCATTCTATATACTATCTGGTAAGGAGATGTACCAATGGAATTTTTGGTAGTTAGTATGTTTGCTCATCAGGCATTAACCAAATTTTTATTCCAGGTCTTCTTGTCATCTTCTAGAAGTTTTTTGATGATATCAACAAGGATTGTTTTTTTAGGATTCTGCAAGTCCATTGCCTTGAAGGTAATAGGCAGTGGAATGGCCAAGGGTAATGTGATATCTATTACAAAAGTATACCATTTTCTTGGATTGAAAGCAGATGCATTATCAGTAATGAGATTTTGGGGGCATCTAAATTCAGAGAGGATGTTGTTTTAAAGGAATGAAATAATGACAAAGTTTGTGGCTTGTCTAGAAGGGATGGATTGTATCCATTTATTAAAGTAATCGGTTGCTATCAAAATCCATTTATGCTAGGTTGAGGAGGATGGGTGAATTTCTCTAATGAAGTCCAAACCCCATTATTGAAAAGGCATTTATGTGGAGATGGAAAGAGTTTCCTTTTGCCTTCAAATATTTGGCACTTGTGACAGGAGGTCACATCCTTTTTGACATCTGAAAAAAGGGTGGGCCAGTAAAAACTTGCTCTCAAAATCGTATCAGCAGTTGCTTTCCAATATAGTGTCCTCCACAATATTCTGCATGAAATTACTACATAAATTTGTGAGCTTCATCTTTTAATAAACAATTTAATAAAATGCCACCATTATAATTCCAAAATAAAGCATTGTCTATGATACAATATTTCATTGATTTCATTTTCAAAAATGTCGCTTTAGTTAGAGATAATCCAAGAGGAGCTTGTAGGTTTAGTAAAACAAGTATGATATCTGCATACCATGGTGAATCTGTGAAAGCTTCACTACTCTGTGTAGTCACAATCTCTTCTTGATCATCAAGGACACCAATGAATATATATAAGGCCTAACAGTTCAATTCAGCCATGAGTTTAGCTAAACCATGGCCTTTGATAAGTTTTGTAGGCTTTATTTCTATGTCATATTCCAAAATAGTGGAAATCCATTCACCTCTATTTCCTTCAGGCCCATTTTGTATCAAAATGTCCTTTACTACTGAATTTGGAACATAAGCAATGATGTGTGAATACAAGATGTACACTCTGAAATATTTAATAGTTTTCACTAAAGCCAATGTTTGTTTTTTTATTATGTCGTATTTTAGTGTAGCATCTCTCACAGATTTGATGAAAAATGCAATAGGTTTCTCATATCCTTGATCATTATTTTGCAACAAGATTGTTGCAATAGTATCTTCTAAAGCAAAAGAAAAAATTGTAAAATCCTTTTTGAAATCAGGACTTATGAGGACCAATGTTTTAGTAAGGCCTTCTTTGATTGCCTCAAAATATTGTTTAGCCCCTACTGTCCACTTTAGTGCTGAATATTTCTTTAACATGTTATTTAATTCTCTGATTAATTCTGCTAAGTTAGAAATGAATCTCCTAAGAAAAAATATTTTACCAAAAAATGATTGTAATTCTTTGATGTTTCTAGGATGAGTGATGTTCAAGATTGCTTCTGTTCTAGCTGGATCTATTCTAATTCCATATTTTGATATTATGTGTCCCAAGAGTTTACCTTCTTCTAGAGCAAAGAATGCCTTTTTCGGATTCAACGAAATTCCAAATTTCCTACATTTAATAAAAACTCTTCTCAGTTGATCTAGATGTTCATGATCTATTTTGGAAAACATTGTGATTTCATGCTGGTAAACAACTAGAAAGTCATGGATTTCCTTTGCAAAGGTTATGTCCATTGCTCTTTGGAAGGTAGCCCCTTCATTCATCTATCCAAAAGGAATTTTCAAATACATGAAAGTACCCTAGGGAGTGGTAAATGTAGTCTTTTCTTGATCCTTTGGTTGAACTAAGATTTGGTTGTATCCAGAGAATCCATCAAGTAATGAGATTCTGGATGGGCCTACTACCCTTTGGAGAATGTGGTCCATTTTAGGTAGAGGGTAGTTATCTTTTAATGACACTTTGTTCAAATTCCTAAAATCAACACAAAGTCTGATTTCTCCTATTTTATTTCTAGTAGTTACCAAATTAGAGACCCGGTTTGAATATCTAATTGGTTCTATGGTTTTTGCATCATACATCCCTTTTTCTTCCTTTTCAATTAATGTCATACGAACTGGATTAATTCTCCTAAGATTCTGTTTAAAGGGTTTTTGATATTCTTTGAGGGATATCTTATGTCGAATAATGCTGGTGTCATAACACTTAAGGTCTTCATAACTCTAGGCAAAGATATCTTGAAACCCTTTGAACATATTTATGTATTGCAATTTTCATCCAGAGGTAATGCTTTTGATATATTGATAAACTTGGGTTTTCCTTCTATTCCTATGTTACATTCTTCTATGTCTACTCTTAAAGGCTCCATTTTTGGTTTTATAGCCACATCATTCGAATCAAACAAATATTCTAATGGGACTAATCCCTTAGGAAAACAATTATTCTTAACATTCGAAATCTCAAAATCATCATTGGTTATTTCTTCTATTTCTACTTTTTTAAAGTTATCTATTTCTACTTTAGTGAATTAATTGGGTTTGTCTACATCTAAAGAATTTATATCTATCTCACTATTTATGATGTTATCTATTGTACAATCTGTATCTATGTGACAGTTTTGAAACTCTCCTTCAACATTCATGAAATCATAGATTCGAGAATCTTGTGAAATGATCTGCTAATATTTTATATTATCAAGTATGATAGGGCTATGTGTTACTTCTGCAATGTAACGGTTGTTGGGCTAAAAAGGTAATCTACAAGTGCTAGAAAATGTAGCCAAATTGTGAGCCTGCATGTTTTGTTTTCTTGGAATGGCAGCAAAATCAGTGTCAAGGAGTTCCTTAATCAGATCTAAAATAGCTTCTCTGTATTGGTTAAGTCTGGGATTATTCACATACTATTCTCCTTTAATTTTTTTTATAATCAATTCCGAGTCTCCCATGATAGAAACCCTCTGCTCCAAGTTTTCTTACAGTTTGTAGTCCTAAGATTAAATCCTGATACTCTACCATGCTATTTGTGCATTTAAAGTTTAATCTAAAGGCATGAACTTCAGAATGACTATTTTCCATTTTATGAATCCAAACTCCTGCACCTGCCCCTAGTCTATTTACAAATCCATCAAAATCCAAATGCCATAGAGACTCATGAAATATGTTTTCACTATGACATAATTTGTATTTTTCTTCTACAGTTGTGATTTCATTTTTGTGTTGTCTAAATTATACAAGATAAAATAGTCCATATCAGAATGCATGGAGTATATAGGGTAATTATGTGGTTCTTCTGCAATACAACATGTATTTCATCAGGGCCTCTCTTTAAATTTTTCTTGGCTGACCAAACACACAGATAGTGGCATATGACATGTCTAATTGTAGAGATCCCTACTATTTTTCTCCCCATGAGTGAGATAACAACATTCCATACTTGGGTGGGATATCAACAACTATCATGCCCATAGCAATACTCTTTGCTAGGCATTGGACTAGAGTCACGCACACATTTTTAATTAGGCCAAGGGATTTGACTTGACTAGAATCAAAGGAAAACAGGTCCTTGTAGGGTCTGGTAATATCTAAGTTTAATCTCTCCATGATTTCTTTAGGCATTAAGTTATGGGATTCCTCTAAATCTAGCATAAAATAATGTAAGGTTTTATCATGAACATTCAAGCTAAGGTCGAATGGAGGAATACCCCCTTGCTGATGTGTGTCATTTACTTCCGGACCAAATAATAACTCAGGTTGATCATCATTGAGGTTTACAACATCTTCTCCTTCATCTATGTTTATTGTTTGAATGATATGTGATTTGTATGATTCATTTTTCACTAATTCTATCAAAGGAACTGATATTTTCAATTTGGCTATCTCAGTGTTAATGTTCAATGACAATTGAGTTTTGCCTGATTGTCTAAGATCTTTCTGAGAAATTGTGGTTTTTGTAGTTTTATCTTGTTTATCAGGAGCTGGCAATTTAGTTTGTGTACTAGATGTTTTGTTTTGGATTCTCTTATTTGGAATAACTTGACTAAAAATTGAATTTTGAGTTTCAGTTGAAGTTATATCTACAATTTTAGGGCTGAAAGTCTCCTATGTTCCCCTAGGGAGAATTTGTAGAACTTTGTTCACGAGAGCTTCTGTTATTTTTTTAGTTTGTATTTGGACAGATTTCTTAGTAGGAATTTCAACATTCTTTTTACTTCTAAGGATATATTGTTTGTGAACTTCATATATAGTAGATTCATAACCTTGTTTGAAGTCAAAGGACTCTCCAGACTCTAATTGTAATTTTTGTAGCATGTACAATTCTTGTCCTTCCTGAGTAAGAAAAACAACATCTTCATTTTTAATCCCTAATAAGTTTATCTGGGTGGCACCCCCTTCTTCATGGTTTTGTGAACCTTCAGCATAACTTTCCTAGAAAGGTGGTCTAACCTGTTGATCAGGTATAACATTTTTTCTAGCATTAAGATTTTTCTTAAAGTTGGAGTTCCTAATTGTGGGTTCTTGTTGATTTTCCCACTGATATTTTCTTTCCATATTTTCTAATATATCCATTATCCTTTCTACACTTTTAGCTAAACTATCTGTTTTACAATCTGAAGTGGATAGCTCCTCTTTTCTCATTTCTCATCCTAGATTTCTTAGCTAATAAATTGGCTTCTACACTAACAAAATTACTTTGCATTTGTTCCAATGTTTCAGGGTTTCTTTCTCTCAACCACTAAGACATATCAGTGTCGAAATCATTAGGAAATTTAATTAGTACCAAGTCTGGTGGAGGTTTAATATTTTCAGTGATTGTGTTATAGATACTGTTGAACCTAGTACAATAATCCTGAAGAGACTCATTAGGAGCTCTTCTAATGTTTTCATATTCAGATAGTATTTGTAAGGGTTTTTTATTTCTTTACCATCTATCAATAAACAATCTATGGAAAGAAGCTAAATCAACAATATGATTGGCAGATAAACCTTTAAACCATTTCTTGACATCCCATAGTAGTGTTTGGGAAAATAACCTCATTTGCACATCACACTCATTAATCTCATGCAACTGAAAATAGTCAATCATTTTATTCACATGTTGATGGGAATTATACTGACTAATAGCATAAAAAAAAACATTTTACTTTGGTAGTCTTAGGGCATGCCATGTAGTTGAGCTGGTAAGACCAAAGGTGCATATCTATCGGCCATGGCTAAGGTTCTAGCTTAGCTAGGAAGTAAATTAGTGGTTCTTGGAATAGAACTTGATATGATTGTGGATGAACTAGATGAGCTTGAGATGTTTGGTTGAAGAGGAAATAGAGGAATAAATGGTTTAGGGGAAGGAAGTGTCGTTGATATTATAGGTGAGATGGTAGTAAATGAGACTATATTTCCTATTTCTAATGATTATGTAGAAAGTTCAGAGGTAGCAGTAGTAAGGGTAGCTAATTCAACTGATTGTTGAAGATAGGCATCATCTATATGGCTTATCCAGGTTGAGGTTAAAGCTTCTAGTTTATCAAAAGTATCCAAAACAAGTTTATCTAAATATGGATGTATAGGAACTTTTTTTACTCAATTAATTGAATAAAATTAGGGTCTATTATACTTTCATGAATTGAATTTTCTAATCTAGTTCTGAACAAAGAAAGCTCAAATGATAAATCAAACTGAATATCCTCTAAACTTGATAATTCTTTGGGGAGATAATTTGATTTAATTAACTGACTACTACTTCCTTGAGTTTCTACCTTTTTTGGGTTTCTTAAAATTCTGTCATGACCATTAAGTATTGTAGCATGGTTTGGATCAATATTTTCCCTAGTATAGTGTGTTCTTCTAGGAGCCAGAATTTTAATTTTTTAGTGTTTAATGAAACTTTTTTAACAGCTCTAAAATGACCTTAAGGTGCAAAAGATGAGATTTAATATTTCCTTAAAGTTTTATTAAACTAAGGACTGGTCCCCATTATGGTCACCAATGTGTTATCACTCCAAAATTTCTTTAGAGTTTTTAGGAAAGAAATAATAGAGGTAACCGAAAACTTGCTAATGAGATCAGGATCTAGCCTTCCTAATGCTAAGAGAGGGCTCTCTCTTTATGATTTAACTTTGTTTAGTTAATTTATTTTAGGCTAGTTATGATTGTACTTGGGTTTTGATTTGGATTTGGTGGTGGAATCACTGACTTATATGGATAGAGGGATGTCTTTTACCATTGGGCAATGGGGTCAAGTATCAAGCAAACATGACTAGATCAAGTTCTGAAGGTAGTGTTTATAGGGTAAGGTAGCTAAGTGAATTCAAATCTTTAGGGCTGGATGGTGAAGTGGTTTTCAATTAGGGTCAATGACCAATTAAGGGTTCCTTAAACAAGATAATGAAGGAAATGGTATGAGTCAATCATTACTAGGGAGCAATGAAGGATTCCCTAATCTGGATATCAGAAGAAAACATTAAAATTATTAATTGTTTAGGAGAGAGTGTACTTAAACAAATTTTGTAATTTAATTCCAGTTAATTCATTCAATTTAGATAACATGCAAGCTTGTGAAATACTTAATAAAATAATGATTGGACAAAAGAAAATACTTCACTGAAGTGGCCCAGCACATGAATCATGTAATGCAATCTCTTTATTACTCAGTCCAGTCTGCTGAATTGAAACAATGGTACAAATAACACTCAGGTTTTGGATCAATACAACTATAGTAATGTCAAGAAATCCACACTCTATACATCGAATTATGAAGAATTTATACAAAAAATAGTTTACAAAATATCCAAAACTGTCTTGGGAATTAATCTAGGAAAAAGAAATATTCTCATGCAAGAAGATAGAGACAGATATTGAACTGCTGCAATCTGTCCCTATTTATTAGTCTCTATTGTCTTATGCTTTGATCTTTCGTTGTTTCTCCTCCTTGGTTGTTGGTCTTCCACACTGGTTTTCTTTCACTTTTCTTTTTAACGGATACTCTTTACCTTGATACTCTTTCATCTGGTTGACCTATTACTTTTCTTTTACTTCGTTTTTTTCGCTTTTACTTTGCATTTTTTACAGTGAGTCATTTAACTTTTCCCATGTCTCTGCATCCGGTAATTTGATATTTACCATTTCTCTGTAGATTTCATCTCCTTTTGTATACTTGGAAAACATGGGATTATTTACAAAAATGTGTTTTACCTCATGCTAGAGGCAAAATACGTTCTCAAATGTTTGGTATAGAACCTTTTAGGTAGGCATCCCTTTCATGGAAGAATTATTTGCCTCATCTCTTGCCACTTCTCTGATTTTCCTATTGTAGTCTTCTTGTGGTTCTATCATTTATCACCAAGGGATTTTGCAGACCTTCTGCCTCAAAATATCAAAATTAACCATGAACCTGCCTATAGCCAGCTCCATGATTTGGCATTTGTCCTCAAGTTTCATCATTGAGTTTCTCTTGGTGAGCACTTTACTCACCTCTAATATGGTTCTAGTTCTATTAGGTATGTCAAATTCCTGCAATTGATATTTATTTTTGGAGTTAAGGAACTAGATTATTCTGATAGCTTCTTCTAGCATGTCTCCCAACTTAGCCTTAACTCTCTGAATTACTTCTATAGCCTCTTTGATTAAATCATTTTGTTCAAAGATGGCTTGGATAGATGGCTAAATATCATTGGCAGAGTCAATGATATTGGCCCATATATATTCTTTAGCTTGGGCAAGTGGCTCTTTCAATGTCAATTCTTTCTCTAAGTTCTTTATCCTATCATTCATCCTAGTTGACTTCTGAATTTCATCTTTGTGCATAATCTGAGCCAATTTCTTCCCATCCTCTAGACTCCTTAACTGTTCTTTGAGTCCATTTATCTTAGAGGTCTGAATGGACATGTCCTTTATTGCTTTGACCAATTTCCTTGCCTCATCACTTGGCTAAGCTACTGGTGTTGTTGAATCTGTTGCTGATGTAGATGTCGTAGCAACTGGAAGTGTTGTAGCTAGTGGAGCTATGGGAGCCCATGACGTAGCCAAGGTTGATGGAACTACTGTATTCACTATGGTAATGACAGTGGTACTGATTGTCTCAATTTTGTCCTATTTTCGTTGTACTAAGCTGTCCAATTCATTCTCCATTCCTTTCAATTGATCATTAAGTTGTAGAAAAAGGTCCATCATTTCCTCCTGTTGGGTTTGGCTCTCAAGGACCTCCTTGGTTTTTGGATATCTTGAATGAGGTAACTTCAATTATTTTTTTAGAGGAGAAATATCCTCATTATTCTTTTATAGTAATTTCTTTCCAGCCTTGACATCATTGGGACTATATCCAAGACCAACAACCAAGTCTTCCAGTGAGTTGATTCTATTATCCTTGGCCTGTGAGGATGCCTTTTCCAACTTGTACTATGTTGTGATATTATCTAGTGAGCTTTGGAGTTTGTGCACATCCATTGCTTTATTTGTCACGATGGAATAAATCATCTCACCTACCTATTTGTGGAACTCAATTTGGTCAATAGGGTGAACATCCATAGCAAAAACCTCAAAATGTGTTTTCCTGTAGTTCGCTGAAGATATGGGCTGCTGGACTATAGGTTGCATGAATTCCATTTGCATTTTTTATGTGTTAATGTCATAGTGATCCGAATTGGATCCTGGAACACTCTCTAAATTTTCATGAACTCTTTAAAATTATGCCAAAGTTTCAAATTCTTATAAAGATCAAGCTTATCAGAGATATCCTCATAACAGTTGCAATTTGTGATTAGTGTGGAGCAATGAGGACCCTCGGTCAAGTGCATAGACCATCAACCCATGGTAATGTGCACTATCACAAATTAACAAAATGAGAGGCCTTTTTGAGAAACGAGGGTGGTTTTTGATATGAAATTAGAGACAAGTCGCTAATCACATATCATCGGGAAAACCCCTCAAAGAAGGAAAAGCCTCGAGCAACCAGACCCAAAAGGTTATAAAATATAATGAATATCATGCCGATTCCATCATAGGCAGGGTCCCACAAAAACTGGCAGAATATTGGAAGGGCTTCGAGCGGTATGCAGTTTCAACCGAGTCCTGCACAATGCCACACAATGGATGCCATGCATTTGGTAGAATAGAGAGAAAACATCTCACATCGGACAGGTAAACATCATGTTACTTACCCGCCCGATATGAACAACGACCGTAGGATCTGGGGGTTCTAGATCAACAACGGAGATACGTTCTGATGGATGACCAGATTTGACGAGGTTAACAAGCAGAGTTTTATAGGATTTGATGTCTGATGTGGATGATGCATTGGTAGAAGATAATGTTCATGGGAATTCTTGGAGTTAAAGAAATAAATGAACGTTTTGAAAATGCCCAAGAGAACTAACATTCAATTGGTTATGAAATAGGTGGCCACCTCCCTGTGAAGCATTATATAATGATGATTACATTGAATAAAGGGATTCAGATGGACAGAGGTAGGGAAACCTAAAAGCCAGGAAGCAGAAATGAACAGTTAGAAGAAGATTGTCTTTAAAATCCACGAACTATTAGCAAAGAGAAGAAATTAAGTTAGAAACAGAAAGCTGAGAGCAGAGAGAGTAGAAGGTGAGCTGACCTGCAGAAGCAATGGCAACATCGAGCCAAATAGAGCCAAAGAGAGTGAGAGAATATGTGTACTCCAGAAAAGGCTTGAGAGGTTTAAGCAAACTCCTATATATATGTCAGTCATGTATGAGTCTTAGATTGGGCTGATACTACTATGACCAATAGAGGTTGAATTTTAGTAAGGAGAGTTTGTGTACTCCAGAGACTTGGGGGATCCAAGTAGAGTTATATTTATTTGTATCTGCTGGGTGAGACTCAAATTGAGCTCACTATTGTAAAATTTCTGCTTTTTAAAACATAATAGAGAGGCCACCACTGAAGGCTAGACTGGGAGATGTAGCCCAGGATTATTGGGTGAACTCCTTATTAAACTTGATGTGTTTATATGTTTTCATGTTATGTTTTCTCTAACTGCTTCAGTGCCTATGTATTTCTCAATCTTATTGATCCATTGCATAAAATAACATAGGCACATCCATGCACATGAGTCGGTAATACCTTAATTGTTTGTCTTAGAACAATATCAAATCAAGTGGTATCAAAGATTTAGGTTATTAAGTTTAGACAAGCTTGTGCTAGATTTTTTTTGTTGAATGATAACTAGATCAAAGCTTAAATTAGGAAAAGAGCTTTGATTCTACGATTTTCTTTAGACTTGCTTGAAACTCTGTTGAAGTATATAGGTGGTCTACATAGCTATTTAAAGCACACCATTCTCATTTTTAATCCCACTGACATGGATGAGGTATCTACTTAGGCTACACATCTAGAGGCCAGAGGCAAGAATGTGAACCCAGAAGTTGGGGGATCATCAAAACCCACTGCAAGCAAGAATAAGGAAAAGAGAAAACAGAAATGGAAAGAGAAGAAGACAAATACTCTACAAAAGACCAAATATTCATGCACTCACTGCAAGAAGGATGGGCATGATGATGAACATTATTGGATTTTGTATTTGGAGTTGAAACCCAAGAAGTATAATGGAAAAAAGTAGAAGACTACTGCAGATATTAAAAAATATTTGGGGTCAGACTTAAGGGATGAAACAACAATCACAACCACAGGTATAAAAGTTAAAAATTCTGAAGATTCTACTTGTAATTCTACAGAATCTACTGATAATTAAGAAAATGAGAGGAAAAACATGAGTTTTTTCATATTATTTATTTCCAAGCATCGAAAGATTGATACTTTATTTGATAGTGGCTCACAACTAAATTTAATTTCTGAAGCAATTGTAAAGAAGTTGGGATTACTAATTACACCTCACAAGAAGCCATATCCATTATGTTGGTTATGCGATAAAGCAAAGCCATAAGTGACTAGACAATGTAAGCTTAGGTTTTCTTTTGGGTCAACATTTGTAGATGAGGTTGAGTTAGATATTGTTCCCTTGGATATATGTGGAATTGTTTTAGTAAGTCCTTACTTGTATGAGATAAAAGCTATTTTCGATAGAGCTAAAAACAAGTATCAACTCGTTAAAGATGGAATTGAATATATTGTAAGACCTCATAAACTCAAGAATAAATATACTCTCATAAACTCAGGGTAGATGAAAAGAATTGTAAATTCATGCAAACAATTTTTATTGATGGTTGTATAGGAAACGAAACCTGATAAAACCAATGTATTTGACAGCTGTAATGCTAAATAACAAGCTGATTTAGAAAAAGTCGTTTCAAAATATTGTATACTATTTCAAGAACCTAAAGGTCTGCCACCCAAAAAGGAAATAGTACATGATATTAATTTGAAGCAAGATGATCCATTGCATAACATCAGAATGAACTGGTTGTCCACTTTAGAGAATGCAGAAATGAAGAAGCAGGTACAAGATTTGCTTGAGAAAGGATTCATAAGACCTAGCACATTGCCATGTTGGTCTCCAATTGTCTTGGTGAGAAAGAAAGATGGCTCATGGAGAATGTGCATTGATTACCAAGCACTGAATAAGGTAATGATAAAAAATCGTTATCCCCTTACTTGTATAGATGATATACTAGATCAATTGAAAGAAGCTGTTTATTCGAAGTTGGTCTTGCATAATGGCTACCATGAAGTCAGAGTTGAAGAGCAAGATGCATGGAATATTGCTTTCAAAACAAAGCAGATATTGTATGATTGGTTCCTTATGCCTTTTGGCTTAACTAATGCTCTTGCTACTTTCATGAGAGTAATGAATGATGTACTCATACCTTTTATTAAAGATTTTGTCAATGTATATTTAGATGATATTCTTATATTAAGTAAAACATGGGAATATTATTTGAAGCATGTAAATTAGACTCTAGATGTTTTGAAAAGAGAAAATGTTTATGCTAGGCTCTCAAAATGTGAATTTGGCAAAACATCTTTGAATTATTTGGGTCATATTGTAGGCGGTGGTGAATTGAAGGTAGATCCCTCTAAGGTTGTAGTCATTATAAACTGGCCTAAACCCAAATCTGCTACTGAAGTTAGAAGCTTCCTAGGAGCAACACAATATTGGAGAAAGTTTATTTCTACCTTTTCCTTGATTGTAACTCCCCTACATGCTTTAACAGGATTGACCAAGGTGTTTCAGTGGGGAGGCAAACATCAGAAAGCCTTCGACGCCTTGAAAGAAAAGATTAGTACATCACCAGTACTAGCACTACCCAATCTTCAAAGACCATTTGAGATTAAAATGGATGCCAGTGACTATTCCATGGGAGCAGTTTTGATGTAGCACGATAAACCCATATGTTATCATTCTGAGACATTTAATTCTGCAGTAGTTAATTATCCCACATATGATAAAGAATTGTATGCGTTAGTACAGTGTGAAAAGGTGGAAACATTACCTAATGGGCAAAGAGACAGTTATACATACTGATCATCAACCACTTCAATATTTACACTCACAAACTAAGTTGCAGCGATCAAGACACTATATGTGGATGGGTTTTCTACAACAGTTTCATCTTGTCATCAGATATAAAAAGGGCATACACAATAAAGTTGTAGATATGTTGTCCAGACCAATCATAAATGCATCTAGTATACTGAAGCATAATTTAGTATTGCATGAAAGCTACAGTAAACATTATGCTTGATATGTAGATTTTAAAGATGTATATGAAACTTTAAGTCATGGAAAACAAGTAGAAGAATAATATTATCATGTTAAGGACCAACTCTTGTATCATTTTGGAAAGTTATGTATTCCAAAAACTGAAAGAGTAAAGATAATTCAAGAAGCCCACACTTCTCTAATATCGGGTCACTTTGGTGTAAGTAAAACAGTTGCACAGCTGCAAAGATTTTGTTATTGGCCAAAAATGAATGAAACTGTTTCTAGATATGTAAGAGGGTGTACCATGTGTGCTAAAAGCAAGCCCAGCAATAGAAATCTAGGTTTGTACACTCAACTACCAGTTCCTTCTCATCCTTGGGAAAGTGTTTCCGTGGACTTCGTTGGGGGACTGCCTAAATCTAGAAAAGGTCATGACTATTTATATGTTATTGTGGATAGGTTCAGTAAAATGTGTATTTAAATACCCTGTAACAAATAGATTATAGTTGAACAAACTACAAAGTTGTTCTTTCAGTATGTATGGGTTCATTTTGGATTACCCACTTCCATTATATTTGATCGAGAATCCAATTTGTTGGGAAATTTTGGTCAAGTCTATGGGAATTGATAGACACCGGACTGAAGAAGAGCACAACTTTTCATCTGCAAACAGATGGCTAAACATAAGTGGTCAATAGGACAGTGATCGAGTTGCTAAGAAGCTATTGTAGCAAGCATCCCAAGCTTTGGGATGAACATTTGTGTTATGTGCAACATGCTTACAACCGAGCTGAACATTCTTCTACACAAAGATCTCCTTTTGAGACCTATTTTGGTTTCAGACCAAGGTTTCCCTTGGATTTTCTCTTTGGTAAAGACATAGCAGTGGATGGACACAATGATGTGGACAAGGAAACCAAGTTCATTGAACAAATCCAAGAGATTCACCAGCCAGTACAGGAACAACTAGAAAAGAGCCAAGCCAAGTACAAGGCAAGGCATGATAAGCATCAAATTGAGCATAGTTTCCAAGTGGGTGATCAATTCTGGTTGTATATCAGCAATGACAGAATGCAAGGTGAAGGTAAGAAGCTAAAGCCAATAAGGTATGGAAATTTCAAAATACTTGAGAAAATTGGTGAGAATGCTTTTCACCTTGATTTTCCAGCTTACATGCACATCTATTCAGTTGTGAATGCAGAAAGCTTGAGACTATGTGAACCTTCATTGGTTGAATATCTCGAAGAACATAGTCAATTGCCTTCTACTAATGATCCGTTGTCTAAATATCTTGACGAATTGCAGGAAGATACAGTTCTTGACAGGAAGGTAAGAACAACGCGCAGAGGGGATGTTAAGTACATTAGGATTGGGCTCAAAGGTTCAAAACCAAGAAATGAAAGATGGATAGAAATTGGGCAAGCGAGGAATTTAAACCCTCATTTGATTGATGCTTAAAAACCAACTTTTGGTGGTACAAAAGCTTTTTCAGTGGGAAGGTCGTGATTCAAATTAGATGCTAGAGCACTCTCTAAGTTTTCATGGACTCTTTAAAATTATGCCAAAGTTTCAAAGTCTTATAACTATGAATCTTATCTAAGATATCCTCATAACCGTTGCAATTTGTGAACAATGCGGAGCAACAAGGACCCTCAATCAAGCGCGTAGACCGTCGGCCCATGGTAACACGTGCTATCACAAATTAGCAAAACGGGAGGCCTTTTTCAGAAATAGGGGTGTTTTTTGATATGTGATTAGAGACAAGTAACTACAAGTCATTGATCCTATATCACTGAGCAAACCCCTCAGAGAAGGAAAAGCCCCAAGCAATCAGACCCAAAAGGTTATAAACTATAACCGATATCATGCTGATTCCATTAGAGGCGGGGACCCACAAAAACCGATAGAATATTGGAAGGGCTTCGAGTGACAAGCGGTTTCGACCGAGTCCCGCCCAATGCCACACAATGAGTGCCACACATCCAGTGGAAGAGAGAGAAAACCACTCACATGGGACAGGTAAACGTCATGTTACTTACACGCCTGATATGAACGATGACTGTAGGATATGGAGGCTCTATATTAACTGTGGAGACGCATTCTGATGGATGACCGGATTTGACGAGGTTAACAGACAAAGTTTTATAGGATTTGAAGTTCGACGTGGATGATGCATTGGTAGAAGATCATGTTCGTGGGAATTCTTGGTGTTAACAAAATAAGCGATCATTTTGAAAATGTCCAAGAGAACTAACACTCAGTTCATTATGAAATAGGCGGCCACCTCCCTGTGGGGCATTATAGAGTGATGATTATGCTGAATAGAGGGATTTAGATAGACAAAGGTAGGGAAACCAGAAATCCAGGAAGCGGAAACAAACAGTCAAAAAGAAAATTGGCTTTAAAAGCCATGAACTGACAACAAGAGAAGCAAGTAAGTTAGAAACAAAAAGATGAGAGAAGAGAGAGAAGAATTTGATCTGACCTGTAGAAGGAAAGGCAACATCGAGCTAGACAGAGCCAGAGAGAGTTAGAGAGTTTGTGTACTCTAGAGAAGGCTTTAGAGGTTCAAGAAAATTCCTTTGTATATGCCTGCCATGTATGATTCTTAGATTGGGCTCATACTACTGTGACCAATAGAGGTCGAATTTCAGTAAGGAGAGTTTGTGTACTCTAGAGACTTGGGGGATCCAAGTACAATTTTACTGATTTGTATTTGCTGGGTGAGACTCAAATTAAGCTCATTTTTGTAAAAAATCTACTTTTGAAAACATAATAGAGAGCCCACAACTTAAGGCTGGACCAAGAGATGTAGCCCAACAGTATTGGGTGAAATCGTTATTAAACTTTTTGTGTTTATATGTTTTCCTGCTATGTTTTATCTAACTACTTCAATGCCTATGTATTTCACAATCTTATCGATCCGTTGCATAAAATAACATAGGCACATCCATGCACATGAGTGTGTAACACCTTAATTGTTTGTCTTAGATCAATATTAGATCACAAAGGCTAAGATTAATCTATTTTGATTTGCAGGTGTCTACTTGATGTACTGGGCATAAGTCTCGGCCTTCAATGCCTCATTGCTCAACTTAATTAACTTGTACTTGTCTTTAATATCTTTCTCTTTATCCATAGGCATCATGGATGAAGAGACTTCAATGTTGAGTTGTTTCTCAATAAGTTGAGTGTTTGAAATTGAATGTTGTTTGGTTTCACCTGAGGGTGCTAGGCCTTTACTCCTTCCAACCATTGTGTGAGTGTCAGTGATTTCCAATGTTCCGATGGTGTCTTCTTGTTCAGTTATAGGATTAAGCTTGGGCCTTTTCCTATAACTGATCTCAAATCTTTCATATGTAGTGTCCATTGCTGAGCTAGACCCTTCTTCCTAGGTTCTTTTCACATTTTTGTCTTCATTGGTTGGAGTCTGCAAAATAGGAGGAATATTCATCTATTTTTCTAGGTCTAGAATCTGTAGAAAGGAACTAGTATCAACATGCTTTTCCACATCTATCAAAGTATTCTCCACATCTACTACAATATTCTCCACATCTATCAAATTTTTTTCGAACCATTCCGACTGGTTGGAAAATCTCTCAATGTCTAGCCTAGGATCATGTATGAAAGGACTCAATTTGAATTTGAGCCTTAGTTTATTTATGACTCCACAAGGGTCATATTGCCACATAAAAGTGTTCATGAAGTTCATTATCATATAACAGTTTCTCTGCCTCTTGTCCAGCTTCCCTATTATTACAAATAAAAGGCCCCAATTATATTTTGATCTTAAATTGGGTTTTCTTCTTAGCTGACAAGAATTTTACTTCATCAGAGTTTATGATTTTCCTGAAATACTGCAAATAGCCTCATGGAGAGGTATTAGGGTAGTTTGTAGGGAGTAAGTTGGCATCCATATATTCTAATTTCCATGTGGTCCTGGTATAGATACCAGTCTCCCACTCTACTGTTCTTTTCCAAATATAAAACTCTTTTAATCTATTGACTAATCCTGGGCTGATAGCTACTGCTTAGCATGTGTTATAACTAGATGAACAAATGGATCAATCAAATATTTGTAAGAAAGTATAATGGAATAAATTTGGATCAATGGTGTCCAAAATATGAGAGATCTTGGATTGCCCTTGGTGTCTAAGTTTCGGATGCTCGCAAGAAACTTATCTGACTAAAAGTACAGGAACATGTGCAACAATACAAATGAGCATTTGAATACTCCCTCATTTCGAAATCTAATAAGTTGTTCATGGATTCTATTTGCCAAGAACTGAGAATAGTTTTAAATTGTAGCAGGAGGCTTGCCTGGGTAAAAGATAGAAAGGAAAGCAAGGACAAACTCATCCACATGTTCATCTATGGTGTACCCTAGAATGCAAGAGAGCACAATAATAATTTGTGTGCCTCTCTCAGAGAAAATGGTGGCAACATATGGAGGACTATCTATTGGAGTGTGAGACTCTTTAATGATGAAAGTTTGAATGATTGAGATTTCTTGGGAATATCTATCATGGTGTAGAGTTCAAGTAAGCATTCAATTGAAAGTGGGGCCTCATTTGGACTTGAATATATTTGTACCATTTTATTTATAGATTTTTCTCTAATGGTGAACAAAACTTGCTGATTAGGGGTGACTATGGCTCTTTGACTTGGACTATAGCATGCTTGGTAGAAGTGGATGATTTCTAAGAATGGGTGTACCTGTGGGAACAAGTAATTGGGCATATTTGACTCCCAAATGTGAATGTCATCATTCTGGTTCAAAAAATTGTCTTATCTCCAGTAGTGGAGTTTCAATAGGTAAGCAGGGAAAGTAGTGTCCTCGATTTGAAATTATTTTCGGCTAATGGAAGGTGGTTAATGTCCAGGTGAGGGGTTTGCAAGGGTCTTAGATCTAGATAAGTTTGGGAAGCTGTAATTTGGTATATTGAACTGAATTACTCTTTATGTGCCTTTAGGAGTGATGTTAGGAGGTCTAGAACAGAGGGAGGGTAATTTGAATATGTAAAAAAAGGGTTTGGATGGACAATAGATTTCTCTTCAATTTAGCAAGTTTTTTTAATTAATTTACTCAATTAATCTTGTAATAATCATTGTGCATATATTGAATCATAGGATTTTTCTGGTTCTTTCAAGGAATACCTTGAGAAAGATGGTTCTGTGCACAGACAAGTTTTTGCAGTGGCAGCAGAGGCTTCTGAGGCTTCAATTGTCATTTTTCTACTTCAATTTGGTGTCTATAGCATATTTGCGTCGCAAAGTTGGTTAAATTGGTCGTGTAGAGGTTCAAGGTGTTAGAACTAGTTTAGCAGAGGTTTATAGTGAAAATGAGTGAAAATAGAAAAAGAGGGCTATTTTGGCCTTTTAACCAATAACACTTACATTTTGGCGCGAGATTTATTGAATGACCAGTGGGATGTTTTGGTTTAGGCGGAGAGGTGGTTTTGTGTGATATCACACTACTTTTAGATGGAGGGTGGTATTTTTCACGAGCATGCGATATAGCCTGGTGCCGCCATGTAGCCAAACAACGCTCGGCCAAAACCATGAATCTTGCATGCTCCTGGGCTGTTAATTGTCCTAAGATGAATATGTGTGATATGGCTATGTGCCGCTAGATATAAGGGTGGGAGATTAGAGGGATATCACACAATGAAGTTGCACGGACGAAATTGGGAAGGTGGTTGGCAGGGCCCGAGGCATTAATTACAATGAATTGTAATTAATTAAAAGCAAATGATAGGATTCTAAACATAAGGAATGGGTTAATAAAGGCATGGACCGTGGGTTATACGGGAAGGGTTTTAACTATACACGAAGGGTTGTTGGGTTAAAAATGGCATGAGGAAACTATATACATAGGGGATTTATAAAGTGAGATTTTAGGAAATAACCTAGATAAAAGGGGTTGTGTGTTTTTAAAGGGGAAAGGGAAAATTAATAAGGGGGGAAAGGTAGTATTTGTAATGGGAATGGGTTTCACACTAGGGAAAGGGGTTTTGGGTAGGGGGGATGATTTTTTGAAGGGTAAGGTCTAGGGAAATGTGTGAAACCAAGGGGAAAAAAGTCAAAAATGAAGGGAAAAGGATTTTTATAAGTGATGAAGGGATAATGGGGGAACTAGCAAATAATTATATGGGGGTGTAGTGAAATGAGGGGAAATTAGTAAATAAACTTTAGTGAATGTCATTTCTTTTTCACAATTCCTCCTGCACATGAAACAAAGGATTAAGCATGATGAATGTACTTTTTGACTTAACAACCTTGTGCAATTGCAAAACTTCTTCTACCTACCCTTGATTTACTCTATCATTTTCTCTTCATTCATCAGGTGCATTTGAGCCTGCAGACCCTTTATTTCTTTTTCTTTTGATAAGAAAAGTATCTAATCCTAACCTTATAACTTCCAATGGCTCAGATTAAACTATTGAGCTCATTTTTATTCTCTACCTAACTAGTGATCTACCAATATTAAACAATTTGGCTAGATCTTTATTCTCTATCTATCAACAGGAAATTTAAAGCATGAATGAATCAAGATTAAACTATTTGACCTTGATGGATTGTGGCATTTTTGACAAGTTGCACACAATATTATTTTGCAAAGTAAAGTAAAAAGCAGTGGCATTTGAATTTTCACACTTTCATGACCTATTTTTATCTCTTTTTTGGGGTTCATATTTTTTACTTTTTTGATCTTTTTCTTTATTTTTGTCCTTTTATTATTCTTTTAGGACATACCCTCTTTAGATTTTTTAATTTGAATATGGGAAAACATTTTGCAGAAAGCAAAAGTATGTATAATATTAAAAGACTAACCATAGACAATTCAAAATTATGAATCCTATTATTATAGGACCCTAACAAGTATTATAATCCATGTGTATTTTCAAGGATTAATGAAAACAAAGTATACAATATATTATGCACAATTGTAAAAAAAAATGTATTTTCATTATATAAAATTATTTTCTATCATGAATAACTAAGGTAAAGAGAGGAAGGAATGAACTTATTGAGACATATTGGTAATTGATATTTGAAAGAGATTACACTTAACCAATAATTAATGGATTAAATAATCCACCTCAGTACTTACCTAATTATGTCCCAAACATATTATGATGATGGTGGTGGTGGTTAACGTCCACTGAGACCAAATTGGTCTATCAAACCTATAATTTTCTTAGTTCTTAATTGTCTGGCTTCTCGTCCTGGTGTTGTATCTTTCTTTCTTTTCTCTATGGTCTTCCAACTTCCTTTATCTTACATCTCCTTCATCTCTTTTGGTTCTGGGGACATTGGTGTCTTAGCTTCACGACCTATTGTGTTTGTCATTTTCAAGATAGTTGGAGAAGATGTTTGGTCTGGGAGATCTACTTTTCTGTTAAATGAAGATTTATTTTGTAAAATATTTGAATCCTCATAACTGTTGATGCTTGAGGGGTTGTTGAGTTGAATTTTTTGTTGTTGGGCGAGGCTTTCCCCCTGCATGTCTTGAGAGTTGTTTCTTTCTTTCCCAATTTCTTGTGATTTAGAGTTTTCTGGAGAGTATTCTTCCTGAATGATAGTGTAATGTTCTTTTTGTACTCCTTCGAACCATGTATATCTATGGTGATTATTTCTAGTATAATTTTTCTAGGAGGCTTTTGGGCAATTTTTGGCTAGATGGCCTATCTCAAAGCATGATTCACATCTGAAGATGACACTTTCATAATTTATTTTCTAGTTCCACAAATAGTCTCTACTTCTTAGGTTTATTTCAGTTGGGAATATGGCATTGAAGTCTTTCCACATAGATGCATTCATAGGTGGTTCTAGCATATCCCTCTATTTCTGGGCACCTGCCGTAAAATTTCCCAATTGCATTTCCAATGGCTTTTAGTGAGGAGAAATTCTAGATATGAAAGGGTAGGTTTAGAAATCTCACCCAAATTCGTGTTGAGGTTATGACTATTTTTGGGGGATTGGAAGATGGGTTCCATGACTTCATGAATAGGCTTGAGTTTTCCCAAAACCAAGGGCTGGAATCTAGAATACATTGCCTGCTTTCAGCGTTTTCAAAATATTCTATAAAGAAACCCCTAACAGAGGGGTAGATATTAATTTCATTAGAAATGAAAGGCTCCCATACCTCTGAGATGTAACTGTGGAGAGCTGTCAGCCATGGCCAAAAACCATTGAACCGACAGATTAGGACACTTTCAGTAAACTTCGAAGCCTCATCGAGTGAGGCTTGGACCAACTGGACAGTGGGAGCTGGGGCTTCACTGATGATATGGGCCGGAGCATGCCCCCCAAAGGCAGAGGGAACTAAGCTAGCAACTATCTTTGCGAAGTTGGGAGCCATATGGATCAAGTTCGTTCTGACGTGAAGATTCAATGATCTTTACAATTTTAATATATGAAAATTTTAATATTCACTGCAAAAGAATACCCATGTGAAGATTATGAAAGCCTGTGGAAAAATACAGAAAATGAGGGCAGATTATTGTGTTACATGGTGCATATCTTTAGAGAATGCCACTAGCCCTATCTATGTTTACCCCAAGAGAAATCAATGGGGGAAACATAGGCGATTTCTTTGAGGTGAGTTGAATGACCAATCTATGATGCATACAAAAGGAAACCCCCGAGAGGTGCGACAACAATAATCCTTGTATCAAAGCCCCATATATCAAAATCAAACAAAAATATATAACATATTAAACCATTAAATTTTTGTATAGAAAAGGATTTAGGACATAAGAACACCCTCCACAATAATATGTATATTGATGGCCATGGTAATTCTAACTAGACTAGGATAGAGGCTAATGTTGTGCTTGAATATAAACTTTGATAAGGAAATTTAAAGAGGCATATTATAGAATGACTTAATCTCAAGGAATAGTATTTATTTTTATGTCTCATGCTGATATGCTCATGAACAATGTAATTAAAACTCACTGGGATAGTTTGAATGAGGATTAAATACTAAGGATCATAATAATTCACATGGAATAAACTCATAATATCAAACAATGATAGGTATATAGATGGTTAAAAACCACCATGTGAGGTTGAGAAATTAAGTAAGGTTGGAGTTGGATAAAAAAATAATACCAATAAAAGAAGAAAACATATGACCAAAAATCAATGACAATGAAAAGAAGATGCGAAATGGTTTTGAAAAAATGCTTCAGGAGTGAAAAACCAAAAATGAAAAAACAAATAATGGATACTATGGAAAAAGTTATCAAAATAAATAGGTAAGACAAAAAAAAATTAAAGGTACCATTGAACCTACAAAGTGGTGTATGCAACGAGAAACTAAAAACAACCAATGCCTTCTTGTTGGGATATGGTTTCCCATGAGGACTAAAAGCAAATACAAGATCCAAATTTTTTATTCATTAAGATTTGGGACTTTATTATTATCGAATTTTTGTTAAAATTTGACAGCGCAGGGACCAATTTCTCGTACAAGAAATCACATCTTTTAGTTCCGTTTGAACTGCCTATAATAAAATTTCATTTTTAACAATTCTAATATGACCATTCCAAAAATAGTAAGTCACATCTCAATTCAGAAGTGACTTTCCAAAAAAATAAAGTCATGTCTAAATTATCAAGGATGATGTCGACATATGTAATCCACTTTAAAATCAAATCAATCGTGATTATACAGGTCAAGAATTAATATTTTTATCCTTGCTAGTATTATTCTTATTATGATACTATTATTTATAAAATATTCTAAAGTCATTCACCTTTAATGGTTTAATAGAAACAAGTTCCCTCATGAAATAAGTAAATAAATTTAGAATATCTTACTTGGCAAATTGAACCTTTCCCTTGGCATAAATTAGTAACTCGACATTTAAGAGAATGTAACTCTCCCTCACTAATTCTGTGTATGACAAAGTGTAACTCCTCCTCATTAAATGCACTTGTAACTCCCTCATTCAATTTGATTTGTAACTATTACCAAATACTCTCTCTCTCTCTCTAATTCAAATTGTAACACCTGAAGACAACTTTACCTTTCTCTCAATTTTTGGGATGAGTTACACTTATCCTCAAGTAACACCTCCCTCATGGAATTCATTTTCTAACTCTCCTTTCTCATCTATTTAAGAAAGAACAAGTAAGAGTCGAGAGGAACATGTTCATTGCTAAGGAGGAGATCTACAGTTGAGTGTGTGCAAGGGAAGTGTGAGAGTAAGTCAACAGTAAGAGCAAGGGAAGAGTTGGAGCAAGTTTGTTGGACAAGATCTAATCAAGAGAAGGAGGAGATTTTCCAACAAAGAGGAAGACCACTTTAGCTACAAGTTGATTAAACAATCATGAATGTATTCATTTTCATTCTCTCTCTCTCTCTTTGTAGTCGGCTAAAACATTGAAGAAATCTAATAGAAGAAGAATCATTTGGGTTGTCCCCTTGTGGGGTTTTCCCTAGTCATTGCACATAACTCTCAATGTCTCATACTTGTTATTTGTTGTCTTCATATGATCCTTATTTTTAGGTTCTATCTACAATTGTTGTTTTGAAAAGTTGTGAAGAAGAAATCTACATTGTATGTAATTGTAACAACATAGTACATTCAATTATTTGCAAAGTAGATTCAGTTTTCTGCAAAGTACATTCAAATTTTTTCCAAGTACATTCAATTTTCTGCAAAATACATCCAACTTTCTTCAAAATACATTACATTTTCTATAAAGTACATTCAACTTTCTAGAAATTATATTCAGTTCCATTCAGTTTCCTACATAGCAGATTCAATTTTCTGCAAGTACATTTAGTTTTCTACATAGAAATTTCATGTTTTTGTAAGGAATTTTTAAATTTCTACATAGAACTTTCATATTTTAACATGGTATTAGAACCTTCGTGAAAGCAAGCCCAGGAAGATTAGATATAACTTGAGGAGACCCCACTTGTTTCAATAATTTTTTGATTGAGATGGCTTCATCCTACTTCAAGATAGAGGAGAAGTTGAATGATGCTTCAAACTTTTGTCCATGGAAAGTAGGGGTAGATATCACTCTTGAAGAACATGAAGTTATGGAGTATGTTGAAGACACAATATCTCATCAACTAGTGAATGCACGTTCTACTGTGAAATCCTAATATAAAATTGGTGAAATCAAAGACAAAAAAATTATCCTTGATTTTCTTACTGATCATCTCTTTACTTATGTTTCTAGTTTGAAGAAAGTTAAATAAATGTATGAAAATTAATTGGCATGTTTGCAATTAGTAACTTGAACCAGATTATTACCTTGAATAATCAGTTGAAGGTCATCAAGATGAATATAGAAGATAAAATTCAGGTATTATTGATTGCACTTGGAGGCATTTCTCCGGGTTGGGAGACTTTTATCGCCACCATCAACAACATCAAAATTATTTCTGCATTTGATTAGCTCTTGGGAAAGTGTATCCAAGAGGAGGCTAGAAACATCTCTAGTAGGAGAAATTCACATCATGAGGAAGGAGAGGCTATTGAACTTTCAGCCTATGACAAGAGAAAGAAAGGCAATAAAAATAAATATGCTTTCAAATCAAGTAAAGGGAATTTAGACATGTCAAAAATTAGTTGCTTTAACTGTAAAAAACATGGTCATTTTTCTCGTGACTGTAAATAAAGAAGAAGATATCCTATATTCAAAAGCAGACGTGATTATAGAAAAGACTCTTCTAAAAATAAAAGAAAATTCCATCTTAAGGAAACAAGAAATCCAAGATATAGAAATAATGCAACATAAACTCATTCAGAATATTTTCTTATTTCTTCTCTTTCGAGTCCTTCTTCTACACATTCATTTTATATTTCATTAACTGATAGTGGTGCTTCCAAACATTTCATTAGTTATAAAGAGTTTCTCTCTAATCTAGTTCAAAGGTAGACTAATTTAAATTTTATCCTTGGAGATAATTCTACTCACGAAGTTAAAGATTTTGGTTCAGTTTCATTTCAATTACATGATGTCAAATCTATCTTTTTGCAAGACATTTTATATGTACCTCATTTGAAAGATAATTTTGTATCCATATATTTTCTAGAAGATAAAAGAATGAAAGGTGTTTTTATTAATGGAAAAGTTACAACTTGGCCTTTAAACTCAAGTATGAGAGAATCCTTCATCCTTGGATCAATATGTGAAGGGATTTACAAATGCAATGGTAAACCCATTCATGAATTGGTCCATGATATCGATCTTCAGTGTGAGCTATGGCATAAAAGATTTTCTCACCCACATTAAAAAGCCTTACCTCATGTAAGGAAGATGGTTTTTGGAATTCTTGAGATTAGAATGGATAATGAAGGATTTTTCCCAAGATGTGCAAGTGGAAAACATATAAAGGGGCCATTCCCTTCAAGCAGAACAAAAAATAGTCAGGTACTTCAACTCAAACATTCTTATTTATGTGGACCTATGCCTATTACTTCTCTTGGTGGCTACCTGTATTTCATTCTTTTTTCTCATGAATTTTCTCACAAGCCATGGATAATGTTTTTGAAAAAGAATGGTGAAGCATTTTACATGTTTATAGGTTTCAAGGCCTTGAATGAAAATAAAACGGGAAAGATGATCCAAGATTTAGGATCTAATATTGGCGAAGATTTCACCTCCAATGAGTTTAATGATATTTGTAGAGACGCTGGAATAAAAAAAGACACCATGGTGCCATATAATCCACAACAAAATGGTGTGGCTAGGAGGAAAAATAGAACCATTATGGAAGCATTTAGAGCCATGTTGCATGATCAAAAGATACCCAAGTTTCTGTGGGGAGAAGCTACAAATTCTATTTTTTATGTGCATAACAGAACTTCTCATCAAACCTAGGACAATAAGACTCTTGAAGAAGTATTCACTGATAAAATGTCTGAGGTTGATCACTTGAGAATCTTTTGTTGTCCTGTGTACTTCCATGTGCCGAAAGAGAAAAGGAACAAACTAGAAGCTTAAGGTAAGAAAGGTACATTTCTTGGTTATTGTGATAATTCAAAATCTTATAGAATTTATGTACCTAGTCAAAGAACTATTGAGTTTAGCAGAGACATAAAATTTTATGAATATGCATCTCTTCGAAAAGAAAGTGACTCTCCTCCTCCTTCCATTTTTCAAAGGAAAGTTGTTAATGAAAAATATCATGCATCTACATTTGAACTAGAACTTAAGAATGAGCTTGTTGATAATCCAATGGGTTACATGGATCCTCTAGATCCTCCTTCACATGATCCTTCTACCAAAAAGAGACCATTATGGCTACGCGATACTTTGCGAGATGCTAAACAACATGCTACCCCAATAGGAACATTTAGGGAAAGTAAGAAGCCAAGTGGGTTTCAGGGGTATGTTGTTGCCATGAGCAACATCCTTCAAGCATAACCATACACCTTTGAAGAAGCTGGAAAAGAACAAGTCTAGAAATATTCCATGACTGAAGCATATGATTCCATCATCCAAAATGATGTTTGGGAAGAGGTTACTAGACCTCAAGGTAAATGTATTGTCACCTCCAAATAATTTTTTAGGATTAAACATGGTACAGATGGAAGTATTGAAAAATACAGGGCTATATATGTCGCTACATAATTCTCTTAGAAAGAGCGAATTCATTATGATGAGATGTTTTCACTTGTAGCTCGCTATACTACTATTTGATCTATTGTTACCTTAGCTACTAGCCAGGGATGGACTCTTACCAAATGAAAGTGAAAACTTCTTTCTTACATGAATTCCTTAAGGATGAGGTATTTGTGGATCAACCACAAGGCTTTGAAGAGAATGACAGAGAAACTCATGTATGTAGACTGAAGGAAACCTTATATGGGTTGAAGCAAGCTCCAAGAGCTTGGTATGCTCACATTGATAACTACTTGATAAAGCTCGGTTTCATAAGAAGCAGTGCAAACCCAATCCTCTACTTCAAGGCAATCCAAGGTATAAATTTGATTTTGGTATTGTATTTTGATGATTTATTCTTCACAGGAGGAGAACCACTTATCCTGTAGTGTAAGAGGAAGTTAGATTTTGAATTTGAAATGAAATAACTTGGCTTGATGCATTATTTTCTGAGACTAAAGATATAAAAAAGACCTCGTGAAATGTATCTTTCTTAAGGAAAATTTGTCGTTAAGCTTCTTAAAATATATGTTATCGTCGAATGTAAGTCCATGCATACTGCTATGAAAATTAACTTTACGAAATTATGTGGAAAAGATGTAGGACCCTATCTAGCAAATCGCATAGAGTATAGACAAATCATTAGTGCTTTGATGTTTTTGGTAAAAACTAGGCTTGATATATTATTTGTTGTAAACACTGTAACTGAGGACATCATTGATCCCTTTTATGCCCACTGAATTGCTGCAAAACATGAACTCAAATACTTTCATGGAATTATAAACCTAGGATTGAAATATACTACTAAAAATGTAAGACTTCATGTATATACTAATGTTGATTAGGGAGGTAATTCTGTTGAGAGAAAAAGCATTTTTGGGTGTTTCTTTAGCTTGGGATCTACCATGATCTCTTGGATGAGTAGAAAGAAGAAGTCGGTTGCACTAAGTAAAGTTGAATTTGAGTACATTGCAGCTAGCATGGCTAGCCGTAAGGTAGTTTGGATGAGAAGGATTTTTGGGGAACTATTTCAGAATGTTCCAAACATAATAGTTATATATTGTGTCAATAAGAGCAAGATTTGTCTTGCCAAAAAATCTCGTGTCTTATGAAAAGTCCAATCATATTGAGATCAAGTATCACTATCTCTGTGATATGGTGCAGACATGAGCATTGAGGCTCCATTACATCTCCACTGATGACAAAATAACTGACATTCTTATGAAGCCTTTACCGAAAGAGAAGTTGTTTGTTTTAGAGAGCAACTTGGACTTATGGACGTGACCCTTTTGGGAGGTTGTCACAGCTGACCGAGAACATTGAGTTGCCTTTCCCTCTTATTAGAGGTCACAAGATTAATGAATGATGCTAGATAGCTCCTCAGGATGAGGGACCTCTTATTTAGTGTGTTCCACTAGAGAAGGCCTTAATATGCATCCAACCCCCAATATGGGACATGGGAAGACTAGGTGTAGTGAGAGTTATTTGTGTGAATTGTCTAAGATGTAGACATTCCACCACTTAACACTTGGTTGTGTTGTATTCTTGCGTGTGTGACTTGTTTGAGTCTTTTTTATCTGATGTTTGTGTTTTATCACCTATTTTTTTAAGATGAAAATTGATTGAGTGTAGTCCCTGTTTGTTTGAGATGTGATGGTTCTTTCCTATACAAATTTATGTCAAGTGGATGATTGTTCTTTAAATTATGACTTCATTGTTACAAATGTTACTAAGAAGAGTTGAACTTGGATGAATGAAAGAGATCATAGGAAGCAGAGATCTTTGATGCAAAAAGAAATTCCTCCCTAGATGAGAGGGAGTGTTAGGATTTGACAACTCAGGGATGAATTTCTCCTAGAAGAAAGCATATCCTTCAATGCCTTTTGAACCACCTATGATGAAGTTTCATTTCTAACAATTCCAATATGACTTTCCAAAAATAGTAAGTCACATCTCAATTTGGAAGTGACTTCAAAAAGTAGAAAGTCATGTCTAAATGATCAAGGATGATCTAAAAATATGGAATCCACTTTAAAATCAAATCAATCATCATTAGACAAGTCAAGAATTAATATTTTTATCCTTACTATTATTATTATTATTATTATTATTATATTATTATTATTATATAAATATTCTAGAGTCATTCACCTTTAACGGACTAATAAAAACAAATCCTCTCATGAAATAAGTAAATAAATTGAGAATCTCTTACTTCGCAAATTGAACGCCTCTCTTGGAATGAAATAGTAAATCCACACTTAAGAGAATGTAACTGTCGCTCACTAATTCAATGTTTGACAAAAGTGTAACTCCTCCTCATTAAATGCACTTGTAACTCCCTCACTCAATTCGATTTGTAACTCTCACAAAATACTATATCTCTCCCTAATTAGAATTGTAACTCCTCAAGACAAGTGTCCCTCTCTCTCTATTCTTGGGATGAGTTACACTTCTCCTCAAATAACTTCTCTCTCATAGAATTCAATTCTCCTATTGTTTTTTGAAGGAATGAATTCATTTCGTAACTCTCCTTTCTCATCTATTTAAGCATGGGAAAGTGAGAGTCAAGAGTAACATGTTCATTGTGAAGGAGGAGAGCTAGCATTGAATGGGTGCAAGAGAAGTGTGAGATAAAGTGAGGAGTAAGATCAAGGGAAGAGATGGAGCAAGTGTATAAGACAAGATATAATCAACATAAGGAGGATATTTTCCAGTAAAGATAAAAAACACTCCAGTTGCAAGTTGATCAAACATTGGTGACCTTTTTCATTCTCGTTTTCTCTCTCTCTTTCTTTGTACTCTGCTGAACAATTGAAGAAATCTAATAGAAGAAGAATCATTTGGGTTTTCCCCTTGTGCATTATTCCCTGGTCATTGGACCTAACTCTCAGTGTCCTATATTGTTTCTTGGTTGTCTTCATATGATCCTTAAGTTTATGTTCTATATACAATTGTTGTTTTAAAATTTGTGAAGAAGAAATTTAAATTCTACGTAATTGTAACATCATATATATTCAGTTTTCTGCAAAGTAAATTTAGTTTTCTACAACATACATTCAACTTCTAAAAAATAGATTCAATTTTCTGCACAGTCCATTCAACTTTTTGCAAAGTGCTTTCAAATTTCTACAAAGTACATTCAAAGTTTTCATAGTACATTAATTGCCATTTAGTTTTCAGTAGAGTACATTAAATTTTCTACATAGAACTATCATGTTTCTGTAGAAAATTTTAAATTTATGCATAGAACTTTCAGATTTTAACAATTTCGAGGTCTAAAATGGGTCTCTTAAGGAAAACAATAAATTAATAGTAAGGGTTATGACCTACCTTGTTTAATTTTATTTTCGAGATATCTCCTTATAGTTTTACTTAAATTCCAAGAGTGGGTAGCGGTTGGATTACTCCCTGTTGGAATTAAAGTAAAATTATAAGGGGATAACTTGATAATAAAACAAAATAAAGTATTTTTCTCTCTTTTCCTTTAAAAATTAATTTGTTATTTTAATATTCATGTTATGATTTTCCTTAGGATGCCCATTTTAGACCACAAAATTTCCCTAATAATAATGCCCTAGATCTTAATGAATGACAACTTATAATCTTCTAGTTTTCTTTGAGCCTCATAAGACACCATATTCCAATAACTTAGATCGTATTCAATTTCATACATAATTCTACATACTTTTAAGTTGACCCACACCTAGAAAATTAAATCATGCATTTTTAAATTTTCTTGATGTAGGACTACTCAAAATTATATAGAATAGATATTCATTCCATGAAAAATATAATTTTACATTCAATAAATGCCCACACTTGAAATTTGAATAAACTATAAATAGATGAAGTGAAAATATGATTTTAAAAAATATTTTTCTTACTTTCTCTTCAAAAATATTTACCTCTAAGAATGACATCATCATTTTAAATCATATTTTTTATTTAAAATTGATTTTGTTTATATGTTTTTCATTTTGAAAACCTAAAAAAACATTCCACTACTTAATTTCAAATTCGTTACCCTAGTTCACCAACAAACTTTCATCTACTAAGCTTACCATTGTAGAAGTTTGAAGAGATATTAACCCAACATAATTTTCAAATTCAAGGAGCATGAAATGTTGAAAAGGGCATGTAAAAGAGTTCCCCTATAAGAAAGCCAAAAAAAAATTCACAAAACTCAAATGTACATTTCGTAGTTTAAGAATCTTATTAAAATGTGTAACAAATAATTTCCGTGTTTGACGATTCCATTTAGGTAACTTGCAAAATGATATACGGAAAATTGGTTTTGTTCAATTTCGTAATTATGAATGAAGGATTAGTTACGGAGAAAATTAGTAACTATGGTTAAAGGTTATTTGGTTATTTTAATAAATTTTGGAATTGCATTTATAATAGGATTTGAGAAGAAATAGTAGCTTCCTAGGTGCAAAGTATTTTTTTATGAGATATTTTGTAACCACGTACTTCTAATATGTGGGAGAATTCAGAAGCTAATCATTGGCCATATATTTTATTACTACTGAAGGTTTTTTTTTAATGTACGTGGTTTGTTCTAGGTTATTATGGTGTGTTCGAGGTTATTATGCAATTAAACTAATGGCATGGATTTTCTTTTGGGTGGTAATCTTCATTATTGTTATTTCTTTTTCTTTCATTATGTCACAATGAATATTTGTAAAGTTTTTTTTTGGGCATACATTTTTGGGTGAATTAATTTTATATCATTGAATGTTTCTAAATATTTTTTGGGAATATAATATATATATATATATCTAATATATATATATATAATCATTTTTTCTTGATAATTTTCTAAACGTACATTATGTAGTGGATTAATGTTTGTGGAGATTTATTTAGGCATGCATCCCATGACATATCTACGTGAATTAATTATTTGCGTTGATGCATGCATCCTATAGGGAATGTATATGTGAATTAATTTTATATGTGGTGGATTTTTAAGGTAATGCAAATATTTATCTAGTCAGGTATATACTTTGTGGTCTACAACATTACACAAATCAAAACTCTGCAACAATATACTTGCAAAAACTCTATGAAAATATACTCATTGAAAATACTCCTGCATAAGTTCCATATATATATATATATATATATATATATATATATATATATATATATATATATATATATATATATATAAACATCAACCTAGCAAGGGTAGGCTATGAAAACTCACTCTAAAAGGTCTTTATGGTCATACTTATCGATTAGAAAAAAGGAGATAAGAAAGAGAAGTGGAGCATAAAATAACATTAACCAAAATGGTTGATAACAAATTCAAATTGTTACTAAATAAAGTATTAAGTTTTGAAATTTATTTGCAAGAAATGGAATATAGGTTACGACCAATAGAAAAGTAAGCACAATCTATAGTTGAAAAAAATTGCAGCTTTAGAGATTATATTAAAGGGTTATAATAAAAACTAAATAATAACTTGGCCCTAAATGTTCCGGAAAATAAATTAGAAATCAAACCCTTTAAAGAGGAAATTAAAAAGTTGATTCACTTGGATCATGAGCATAAAAAAATTAATCTTATAATTATTGATATACAAGCGAAGCGTGATCAAGACATGTTATGAATAGTAAACGAAAAATAAGAAATAAATTAGAAATTGAATCAACTTATCCCATCAAATATAGAAGGTTCGGAAAGATACTTAAGTATAAATATAGAGTGGTTCATTTAAATGTAAGTTGTAGTGACCATACATTTAGTCTACTTAGTAAATATTCATAGTTAAATGGGACATGAACCTTTATAAATGAGGACACCATTCAAACAAACCAAGCTAAGTTAAGGAAGGAGGTTCAAAAAGTAAAGGAAGACAATAAGAAAGGAAAATACGAAATCATTAGAAATAAGAAAGATAATATTAGGGATAGAGACCAAAATGAGAGTAATAAATAGGAATTTAAAGCATATTAGATCCTTTTCTAGAACTGATGTGTATTCTGATGATGTAAATCTCCTATATTAAGCTAGATACCAAGTGAAATTAATGTTTTTTTAGTTGAAACTTGGGAAAGTGATAAGCCTAAGGTCGCTCGCATAGATGGATATATTTTCTAGTTAATGTGGAACAATAAATCCTCACACAAAAAAATTGGAGAAATGTATTGTTATATAAAAAATAATATTTCTCCTCTCACTAGGATTAATAAGATAGATAATCTAAATTGACACATTTGGATCAAAATATTTGATATTAATGCTAAGAAAATCTACACTAAAATTTCTTATTTCTCACCTATTAATTCTATCTTTTAGGAGGAAAAAAAGTTTGATAAAAAATTTCGTGATAATATCTTGTAGCAAGATATTCACAGTTTGAGGACTCAAAATAATATCCTCTTGTTAGGAGAATTTAATTCTAGAGCCACAATTATCCTAACTATTCTTCCAGGAAATGATGTCAACCCTAATCCTATTTTCTCTTCAAAACTCTTTAAGATTTGAGATCATTGATCAAGCATATTTCATGGAGAAGAATCATGGAAGTTTTCATAAGTTTCTCCTATCAATGAGATGAGATATTTGTGGGAGGATATTGTTGGGTGCCAAATCAAGCCATCTTTCTTACCATTTCCACTACCCTTTTTGACCTTTTTGCACTCATTTACCTATGTTGTTATGTTAAACTTATAAGGTAAATTTCCCCTTTTACTTGTCCTATTGGTATATTTTAATTAATGAAGTAAAATGTACAGAGTCTATCTATTTTTAGTACTAAATCATGTGTTTGACTGCAACATGAGAATAGGAATCCTCAACTTAGCGAATTGCAACAAATCTGGTAACGGCCGATGAGAAGGAGGTTGCGTGGCTCGGGGAATAGGATCCCTAGACTATTCTTGGCCCTTCTTTCTATCTCAGACATCTGATGCTGATACTATTTCAACCGATGTATATATTTGTATCAGTAGTCACTATGTTTTTGGGAGATCTGTTAGTCTCCCTCATTGTGTATAAATTACAGGTTGATCCTATGAATGGGGTTCATCCATCAGCATTGTAAAATTTTGTTACCGATTAATAAAAGATCATCCATTTTGTTGTTCTAATTGTTTTCGTGGCTAACGCAGCCTTGATTTAGAGAGTCGAGCATGCTCTTCTGATCAGGTGTTGCATCTTTGTGTGTGTGTGATTTACTAGTTTATGTTGTTGTTATAGTTCCCTATTGTTTATAATCATTTCCGTAGTTCTGTAATTTGTTAATCTTGCATTTATGTTTTGAATATTTAACACAAACCCTTGGTTGGGAAAGATTACGCATCCACCCCTGCATATACCTTTTTCATATCCTTGAAAGGATACGCACCCGAATTGATAAGATTAATTTTGGAATCAGGTAGATAAATCACCCCTATCTGGACACCAACATTTTGGCACTGTTGTCGGGGAGGCTAACAAGGTGCAAACAACAATCCAGATCGACCAAAGGGTCAGTCTCTCATCCTAGGGAGAGAATGAGTTTTCTCACTCTGCTTCAGATCCTCAGCGTAGGTACTCTTTCTGTTTGTTCATTTTTGTTTTTCTGACTATTTTGGGCCATTCCCTTGTCGTGGGGAGGGAGGAGTCCTTTGATGCCTTGCTCCAGGACTTGAGCTAGTATTGTTTTTTTAACCTGTGTGCGCTTTCTTGTTTTTGGGAAATCCCTAGCTTTTACCTTAGGAAGGGACAATTTTTTTTCACCCTGCTTTAGATCTGGAAAAATCAGGGTTTCCATGGTTTCTCATTGTGTTTGGTTCTTGTTCTTGGGGAGGGAGGATTCTTGTGGTGCTCTACTCCAGGCTTGAAACCCTAGGTTTTGCTATAGCTACTTTCTTTTTTTTTAGTTCTTTCATCCTGGGGAAGGAATGGTCTTTTGACACCTTAATCGAGGGTTGGAGCATTGTAGGTTCATACAGAAATCTCCCATCAATCCAACTTTTGTATGAACAAAGAACCCAATAAAAGGGGAAGAGGGAGAGCCCCAAGGAGGGAAGACCAGACCTGGGGCGAAAAACCTATAAACAAGAGATCATAGCAAAGGTTGAATTCGAACCATCCTCTCACGTAGCTGTGAGACCAGGAGCAAGAAGGATGAAGTTAGAAGGACAATCAGTCGAACATCCAGTATCGGCTACAGCATCCAGTGGTGACTCAACACAATAGGTCCCTCTGACCGTGGAGGAAACATCTAGCACTGGACCTGATTAAGAGAATCTTGAGCTGGTATTAACAATGGAGGAAGTTGCAAGCAGAGCATCAGTAGAATTAGACTGTTCTGGTAAAGGAAAGGGAGTTGCAGCCGAAGGATCTAGCCATTGGGTCACAGGAGAGAGAGTCAAGGAAATATTTACATCATCAAGAGATTGGGGAAGTGTTACCAAAGCAGATTGAGTCTTGGTAACAAAGAATCCTCAGCCACCCTCTGCAGAGCCTGTTGAGATCCCTAGTGATTATTGGAAAATATTCATGGCTCCTACAAACTCCACCATCAATTTCCCTATTGGAGATCTGTTAACCGGTGCGCCTACAAAGCCTATTCTGTTGGCAACTTTACCAATTTTCCATGGGCTTATCTTTGAAGAACCTGACATATTTCTATTTGACTTTGATATAGTATGTTGAGGGTATGACTACATAACAGATGCCAAAAAGCTAAAAAAAATTCCCTTCAACTCTGGAAGGGATGGCTTTGCGATGGTTCATGGGCCTTGGAGGAAAATCCATTTCTACATGGGAAGATATGCAGACAACTTTCTTGGAGAAATACTAGGATTACTGTAAATCTTGGAACATTAAGGATGAACTCTTAAAGTTCGCACACAAAGAAGATGAAAGCTTGGAAGATTGAGTGGAGCAGTTCAACTACACCTTACAGTGGTCAGGACATTCTGACCTGGATAAGGAAATATTAAAGATTATCCTCCTTCGATCCCTTCGAGAAGACTCGATGGAACTATTGAACATTGTGGGGAAGGTAGATATCTCTAAGGAGAAGTTCGAAGATATTTGCAAATTATGTATTCAGTGCTCACGGGGACTTGCGAGAAACAAGAAGGGTGTCTGTTCAGTAAAGGGATCTGGCAGGGGTGTTACAAAAGTAGAAATTGGAAATTTTCTAGATAACCGGAGAAAAGATATCCTCGGCACCCTATTACCACAGATGGACACTCTACAAGTAAAACAAAAGAAGCTGGGGCTGGACAGGACTATGGTAGTGTTTTGTCCGAAAGGTAAGAAGAAGCATCGGGAGAGGGAATGTCCACTAAATTCCATAAAGGAATGTGTGATCTGCGAGCTCAACCATGCGAGCAACTTATGCCCTTCCTTACCAGGCTTGAAAGAAATGTTTGAAGGAATGCGGGAAGACACGGAGCAACTGTATGTCATGGGATCGAGGAAGCCATGGCAACCCTGACCTCTGATGGGAAATCAAGGCATGTACGTGGATCCATCTAAGTATTTTAATAATTGTAATGTGAATCCTAAAACCATGCCTTATCCTCCCATGTGGCCACAATACCAATACCCATCTTGGCAACAATGGAACCCTTAAGCCAGTACGAGATCCCCGTGGGCTCCAACTTGCCGAGGACCTGTTCCTAGTCAGTTTCCTTAGCAGATGCCACTGCAGACACCTCCGTAGATGCCCCAACGGTAGCTTCAACGCCTCTCCAATGTGCCTCTTGGTAACCAACCTACCTGTCCACAGCCCCCAATGCAGGCTAACCCTCACCCTAATAATAATGGAGCTCATCAAGCTGAGGTTCTTAACCTACCTTCATATAGTATCTCTAGTGCAGAGTTGTATGAAATGAACCCGCGATCAAGTCGGACAGTTAACGTCCAACCTCCTCTAGTTATCATTGAATATCTTAATAGTGAAGGTAGGGAGGCAAAGCCCATCAGTGAAGAGCCAAAGAAAACCGATAGAACCTAGATGTCTCATGTCAAAAAACATCATTCTGAACCACCTTACCCAGAGATATTAATCATGAGTAAATGAGGTCCTGAATCTGAATTTGATTTATTAGGAGAGTTGCAGATCTTATTTGCTAAAATTCCCTTATTACAAGCCATGAAGGATGTGCCAATTTATGAAAAAAATCTTAGGGAATATTGTTCAAAGAAACCTGCCAATAAAACTAAAGATCCCCTCACTATACATGTTATGGGAAAGTTTTCATATTTTATGATGGGAAAATCAACGCCAGTGAAATATGGGGATCCGGGGAACCCAATATTGATAGTACAGATTAATGGGGTAGAGATTCCAAATGCGTTAGTAGACCTAGGATCTGCCATCAATTTCATCACCACTGAAACCATGCATGTCCTAGGACTTCGTAATCTAAAGTATACACCTACAGTCCTGGAACTAGCAGATAGATCTACAGTCAAACCTATAGGAAAGTTGGAGGATGTGACAATTTCAATAGACTCATGGCGTTACCCTATAGACTTCCTAATATTATATATCCAATCTTCAGTGGGTGGTCATCCCCTAATTCTGGGTAGACCATGCTTGGCCACTGCAGATGCTTACATTGGGTGCCGCTTAGGGAATATGGTCATTTCTAATGGGCATAACACTAAGAATTTAGTATTATATCCACCTGTAGAACAAAATTCACCTATAAAACTAGCAGGGAGTAAGAAGGTTGTATCTGCAGTAGAGGATGGAACAGAAGATGAAGAAGTACGACCTATCCTTACTATTGGAAAGGTCCTACAATTGAAAGCAGGATCAGAAGATGATGTGATCACTTCCTTCATGGATGATCCCCATTCCATTTCGGAATCAAACCGACAGATATTAGAATCCATCCTGAGATGTGAGACTTAGGAAGGTACGAAAACATTGGAAGGATCAGAGGAAACACCTACTGATGCACCTCATGAAAGTATACATGTGGAATTGGAACCCTTAAAAACCTTGAACATTAATCCGAACCTATCAGAATATTAGAAGGAGCAACTTATGGAAATTCTATGGAAACATAAGGAGGCCTTCGCTTGGGATTATGAAGATATGAAAGGAATCCTGGCTAACTTATTTACCCATCACATATACATTAAGGGGGATTATCATCCTATAAGACAACGTTAGAGGAGGATGAACCCGGTGTTGAAGAATGTGGTGAAAGAATAACTTCAGAAGTTACTGGATGTGGGTTTCATCTACCCAATCTCAGATAGCCAATGGGTCTCACCACTGGTAATGGTCCCCAAAAAGAATGGCAAATGGCGGATCTATGTAGATTATTGAGAGTTGAACAAGGCGACGCAAAAGGACCACTTCCCCTTGTCATTTATTGATCAAGTGTTGGACACATTGGCTGGTAAGAAGTATTTATCTTTTCTGGATGGGTTTAGTGGATATAACCAGATCTATATTTCTCCTGAGGACCATGACAAGACCACATTCACAGGCTCCTAAGGGACATTTTCATACCATGTCCTTCCTTTTGGCCTGTGTAATGCTCCTGCAACATTCGAGAGGGAAATTCTGGGAATCTTCACTGACCTGATAAATGACAGTGTTGAGATCTATATGGATGAATTTACTCCATATGGGGACTCGTTCATCATAGTATTGAAAAATCTAGAAAAATTTCTCGCAAGATGTATACAAGCGCGCGCCTCTCTTAGTACAGTGAAATGCCACATGATGATGGAAGAGGGAATCGTTTTGGGACATTTACTCTCAGCTAAAGGAATCAGAATGGATCCAACAAAGATACAAGTACTTCTGCACTTGGCAAAACCTAAAACGGCCACACAGGTACATAGTTTCATTAGTTGTGCTGGTTATTATAGACGTTTCATTGAAAATTTTGCAAAAGTAGCACACCCACTGTTTCAATTAATAACGAAAGATTCGGATTTTGTGTGGACTAAAGACTGTGATGTAGCATTTACAAGAATTAAAGAGTTAGTTTCTAGTGCTCCAATCCTTAGAGGACCTAACTGGGCATTACCATTCGACATTCATAGGATGCCTCTCAGACAACAATTGGTGAAGTGTTGGGACAATAAGAGGACAAAGTACCTTATGCAGTCTACTATGTTAGTAAAAATTTGGCTCCTGCTGAATTAAACTACATAGTGACTGAGAAGGAATTTCTTGTTTCCATTTATGCGATCAACAAGTTCCGACACTACATTACCACGTATCCTACTTTTGTGCACACTAATCATGCAACCATCAGGTATTTAATGAACAAACCTATTACCCATGGTCGAATTACAAGGTGGTTGTTACTACTACAAGAATTTGATATCACTATAGTATATAAACCAGGTAAAGAAAATGTGGTTGCAAACTTTTTATCTAGGATAGAATGTGATTCTAAGGAAACACCACTTCAAGATGATTTTCCTAATGAGCATCTTTTTAAAGTTTCTGCTAACACTCTGTGGTATGTAGATATTTCTAACTATTTGGCTACAGGTAAAGTGCCTCGTCACCTATCCTATAAGAAGCAAAGGAATATCATTCACTAGAGTACGTGATATTCTTGGGTGGTAGGATATCCCTTCCATACGGAAGTGGATCGATAGATTCAACGTTGTGTAGCGGGAGATGATATTTTCGAGATATTAAAAGCTGTACATGGCAAGCCCCATGGGGGACTCTTTGTAGACAAAAGAACAGGTCATAAAGTGTTGCAAATGGGATATTACTAGCCCTCCATCTTTCATGACGCTCGGCATTATGTGCGGAAGTGTGATAGCTGTAAACAAATGGGACAACCTGGGAAAGTAGATGAAATGCCCCTGCAACCCCAGATAGTCCTTAAATGATTCTAGAAACTGGCCATCGATTTCGTTGGGACCTTCAAACCAGCTTCGCATCAAAAGGCTTACATCTTGGTCTGTACTAACTATGTAACTAAATGGGTGGAAGCTAGGGCGGTCATGAGAGCAACTGAGCAAGTGGTTGTAGACTTCCTTTTTTAAGAAATTTTTTCCAGGTATGGGACTCCAAGAGAAATGTTATCAGATGGTGGATCACAGTTTATGTCTCATATGATAGAAAAGTTAATGCAAAAATATGGGGTCAAGCATAGAGTGAAAACCCCCTATCATCCCCAAGCGAATGGATAGGTAGAAAGAAAAAATAAGGTATTAGATAATATCTTGACAAAGACAGTAGTAAGCCATCACCGGGATTGGGCAAAGAAACTCCCAGAAGCTCTATGGTCATATAGAATGACATGGTGGAATACGACAGGGTTTTCTCCATATGAATTAGTCTATGGAAATCCCCTTTTTCTCTGGTGGAATTTGAGATTAGTACACTCAGAACAGCTCTGGAGGTAGGCCTAGATTTATCAGAAGCCCAGAAACACCGACTGGACCAGCTGAATGAGTTGGATGAAATTCGAGCAGTGGCTGTTTCGGAAGCTACTGCTATTCAACAACAGAGAATGAAATGGCATGATAAATTCATCAAAACCAAGGTTTTTCAGGTGGGGGACTAGGCGTTATTGTATGATTCCATATTTAAGGATTTCAAAGGCAAGCTTTGTACTCACTAGATGGGCCCATATCAAGATGGCATAGTGTTCAACAATGGAATGGTTAGACTAAGTACAATATATGAAAACCATATGTCATTCCTACTAAATAAACACCATTTTAAATTATATCACCATACAACCTCCTAAGATGCTTTTCTTAAAAAAAAAAATTGCTTCATTTTATTTAATGTTCATTGGAAAACAAGACACCCTCACTCTACTCTAAATATATATATATATATATATATATATATATATATATATTATATATATATATATATATATATATATATATTGTTTGTTTATATTTTGCAGGAAAACAAAGATATATGGCGAGGAGAAATGTAACAACCAGCACTATCATGTTATCATATATTACATTGTAGCTGTTGTTACTCCGTAACTACCATTACACCATAGCTGTTGTTACTCCGCAACTATCGTTACACCATAGCTACTGTTACTCTACAACTTCCATTACACCGTAGCTGTCATTACTCCACAACTTCCATTAAACTGTAGCTGTTGTTACTCCGCAACTGCTGTTACACCTTAGCTGCCATTACTTCACAACTACCATTACACCGTAACTGTCGTTACTCTGCAACTGTCGTTACACCATAACTTCTGTTACTCCACAACCACCGTTACTAACTGTTGTTGCTACTCACTATTCTGCTACTTCAAAGTAGTTGTTACTCACTATTATCGTTACTCACTGTGCTACCACCCAAGTTGTTGATACATGTTGTGCTGTCCCTTTGTCAGGTAAGTCCGTAGGTACGTCTCTATCGTTTTATGGATTTAATTAAGTATTCCAAAAAAGAAAAATAAATGTGCTAAGGACGACCATTGTTAAAGTTAGCGGGGGGGGGAACTGTCATAAGAAATGATGGCGTACCATGAAAATCATTTAGAGCTCATAATCCTGCTCAACCGAATATGATGATTGCAGTACACTATAATCATATTTAAAAAAAACGTTGGGATGCGGATTTGTACAGACTAGGTCATATCAATTATTCTCCCCACGTGCTGCATTTAATTTTCAAAACGCACCTCAATACCACCTTAACTTGCCATGATATCCAAGCGTACTAGTACTGGATTTTCCATTACTCTGATATGTACCAGTACTATTTATTCCATCTTTCCCAAATTAGCCATGTCATTATTTCAACCGCCAACGGTTTGGAGACCTGTCACTCTACCCTGCCAACCAATTGCAGTCGACATGCTATTGCCGTCGTTGCAATGACGGGTGATCGATCAATTCAACATGAACCTGAGAACACAAGGGCAGTTTGTAGTAATCATGAGGTATGGGAGGTTTTCTAGAACGCATGATGGGATGTGTGTTTTGACAGGTTGAGGGGGTTTAATGAGGAATTGAAAATGGAATTTGCACTGATCTTGAGGGAAGATGGGTCGCGGGTTCGCTGGGTGGTGATCCTCGTAACAAAATAAAGCATTGCGGAAGTCACTGGGCTTCCAAAAGTTGGGGAATGATTGTTTGTGAGAAGGAATACCCTTCTGGAACTCCCTAAGGCATTCCTTCAAGCCAGAGAGAGTATATCATAGAAGGGTAGGAGGTATGATAGAAATTCGCTACCATATCCATGGGGAGAAGTAGCAGAATTCATCATCGAATATATGACATGAGATGGCAGATACTCCACAATCTTCAGATATCACCTCCACATATTAGCTCACCTGCAATTTCCATAGGTAAAGGATTTCTCCATGAATGTGCCTTCCTATTAAAGAGCCTTTATCTAATGGCACATTCAGCTCAGGGGGCTCGACAGGTATTGGATGTCATCACTCATCACGAGTTGGTGTGGCTAATGATAATGAACGCCATTGAACAAATTTTGATTCCGTGGGAGGTATTTCAGGACTCCACGAAGGAACAGATAGTAGTTGTTATGGCCGCTAGGGCAGAAGAATCTGAAGCTATGGAGGAGGATCTTGTCGAAGATTACTATGTCAATCAGGAGGAACTAGAGGAAACTGAGATGGAAACAGAGGAATTGGGGGATGAGGTAGCTCCCCAAGACCAAGAAGAAAACATGGAGACAATGATAGACATAGGGGCTGATGCAAAAAGGCCCACTAGTACCATGAATGAGGTTGTACCACAAAAACAAACTTCACCCATGGAACTAGCAAAACAAGTGGACGCTACGACAGTCACAGAAGAAGATCCACAACAAGCCAGTGTGGGCGAAGTAGTTGATATGGTGACCAAAGGAACCCCACAAGGATCTATTGTCACGATGGAAATAATGGATGAAGACAATCTAGTTGAAGAGGAGGTCGTGACGACTCCAACCATGGAACTTAGAGAAGAGGAATGACAAAGACAAGAAGGGCCCAGAGTTTGGGAAACTATGGGACCCATCGAGGAGGCAGTAGAGGAGCTAGGGCACGAGGTTGACACTGTACCACAAGAACCAGTGTCAACTTCGGGGCCAATTGTAGAATATGCACCCCAATCCCCTTTCTCAGCCTTGATTCCAAGAGGAGTGAGGGTGACTCGTTCCCCTCGACGGGCAGAGAAAGAAGATTGTGTAATTTTGGTGGCTCTGAATCTATTATAGAGGCCACAAACATACAGTTTGGAAGCCACTCAGGTGGCAGGTTCCTTGGAGCAGGAAAGGAGAAAAGAAAGTCGGGAGGCTAGAGAACCGAGAGGAATTCTAGGAGACATAGCAGCAGGAGAATGTCTCGCCAACACATCGCTAGTCACGGTGTGTGTGCATGAAAACGAGATCCTTGTTGGTGAGAAGGAGGGACCAACTGAAACAGTCTCAATGACTGAGCCAACGATACAACCAGGAGAGGGGGCTATTGAGAATGAAGAGCAAGTAGGGAAGGAAGATCCCCCAGTCAACACAATAGAAGATGTTTTGAGGGATTTTCCTCCAGTTGAGGAAATATTTGTTAATCAAGAGTGGATAGAGTTGGGTGAACAACGAAGGCTTCCAATGAAATAAAGTATTAGCTGCAGCTGAAGGAAATGATGCAGCTCAAAATGGAAGTGAGGAAGCGGAGAAAGAAGGTGAATAAAATGCAAAAACAATTAAGGAAGCACAAATGAAAATCCAAAAGGGCCAAAACTATCCGGGTTGATGCATAAACCTAAGTAGACCGGATAGTCATGACCTCTGCCGACACTTAGATAGATCTAATCGACCTATTGTTTGAAGATTGGGAGTATGCCATAATAGCTGAAATTCAGTCCTCGAAATCCATTGCGGCCCAATATAAAAATGAGATTAGAAGGAATGAGGAAAGGGCCTCCACAACAATTTTTGGATATGTGGAGCATATGGATGTGATGATGTTACGGCATGAAAAACAGCAACTCAAGACCGAGCAGTGGGAGAAGAAAGTGGCAGAGTTGAAGGCTGATAAGGAGCAGATGTTCAAGCCGGTGCAAGAGGTTATAGCATGTCGTCTCCCTACTTCTTGTTATTCCTTACTTTTGCATGAATGTTTCCTTTTATTCTGCATGGAAAGTATTAAGAATGAGGTTAGCTATGAGATGGATGACGATGTGCAATTCCTCCAGATTTTGAGGAGTCACGATGTACCAACACAACATCTTATGTGTGAATTGTACTGGCATGGGTACTTACTGTAGCAGGATAGAGATTTTAACCCGGTCCCGTATGTGGGGGACATTCATTTGTGGGCCCTCACCTCTTATGCTTTTAATCAGATTCATTAGCAGAAGGCTAGTAACACTTTTGAATCGAATCAAGTTACTAAGCCATTTATAGTAAGAGGGGAGCATGGGAGGTTAGATGCAATTTTCAATAAGCACAGGACCTTTCTAGGGATTGGGAAAAACAGAGATAGAATGGTGAGGACACAAAAATGTTGTCTTGATATTTGTGTCAAGCAACTCACCACATTTCAAAAAGAGGCCCTTAGTTGTTGTGACTGGAGATGGATGATGTCACCAATGGCTGTCCGGGAGAGAGAACCTTTTGGGGCACCAAATTTTGCATGTGCACTTACTAGGGTGCCCAGGTATGTGGTATGTGTCCAGACATGTGGGTCCTGGTGGATGGGGCTCTAGTTCCAATTCCTTGTTCTCTGCTTTTCTACTAAATATTATACCCCAGCTTATGATGTCTTAATGGATTGGTGGAAGGAATTTTTCCTCTTAGATGGATTTAAAGTTCCAAGGATAGAAATGGTTGCGGAATATGATCTTTCCTAGCTTCATAAAACATACAGTCTATGAAACCCAAATTTGTGAAAGTGGCAGACTGCATGAGGACATGCAGTAGGCTGGTTGGGGGGAGATGTTGGGTGCCAAATTAGGGCATCTTTTTAACCATTTCCACTACCCTTTTTGACCTTTTTTCAGTCACTTACCTATGTTGTTATGTTAAACTTATAAGGTAAATTTACCCTTTTACTTGTCCTATTGTTATATTTTAATTAATGAGGTAAAACACATGGAGTCTATCTATTTGTGGTACTAAATTGTTTGTTTGACCGCAACATGAGAATAGGAACCCTCAACTCAGTGGATTGCAACAGATCTGGTAATGGCCGATCAGAAGGAGGTCGCGTGGCTCGAGGAACAGGCTCCCTGAGCTATTCTTGGCCCTTCTTGCTATATCAGACATTTGATGCTAATACCATTTCAACTGATGTATATCTTTGTATCTGCAGTCTCTATGTTTTCAGGAGATCTCGTAATCTCCCTCACTGTGTATAAATTGGAGGTTGGTCCTGTGAATGGGGGTTCAGCCATCAGCATTGTAAACCATTGTTATCGATTAATAAAAGATCATACATTCTGGTACTCTAGTTCTTTTCATGGCTAATGCAGCCCTAACTAGAGAGTTGGGCCTGCTCTTCTAATAAAGTGTTGTGTTTTTGCGTGTGTCTATGTGTGATTTACTAGTTTATGTTGTTGTTATAGTTCCTTATTGTTTATAATCATTTCCACAGTTCCGTAATTTTCTAGTCTTGCATTTATGTTTTTAATCTTTGACATGAACCCTTGGTTGGGAAAGATTACGCATCTGCCTTGCATATACCTTGCCCATTTCCTTGAAAGGATATGCACTTGGATTGATAATATTAATGTCAAAGTCAGGTAGATAAATCACCCCTACCTAGACACCAACAGATATGAAGTGATACTAGTTGTTATATGTTAACACATGGTTGTAACCACATGAGATATTTGTGGATCTAGGAGATATTGATCGATCTATATTTATTTATTAGCTATCTTAGTTTTTGTATAAATATGAGTGCCTTCTCTATTCAAAGGTGTGTTATGTTTGGGAATGCGAAATTTATTTGTTTACTTGGTGTTATGAATACTAGTGATGTTAATAAAATCCTTTGATATGGCTATCATGTTATGATGAGATATGGTGTTTGATCAAATATCTTCCTGAGCTTTCCACGTCTCAAGCACTCTAGGATGGAAACCTGATGACTATGGGGTGTATTTTAATGTTCCACTTTTGCAAGATAGATTAGTTTCTTTTTTTCTCATTTTATGAAATATTTATTTCAATTCCTTTAATTAGATGCTTTGTTGCTCATTCCATTTATGTTCTTTTGCAAGTCAGACACATTCACTTCATTTGCATAGAATATTTAATAGGATAGCTTTCTTGAATAAGCATTCATAAGAAAATTATGGTTTTCATTTATGAATGAAATCTAAGATTTGAACACACATTGAATTCTTGAATTTCTTTACACTCTTCAATGCCTCCATAGACTAAATTTACAAGATTTTATAGACAATATTTACTCATCTTCCTAGATTAAATATTTCCATTCTTTCATAGACAATTTCAATTACTTTCAAAGATTAAGTTTAAATTCTTTCATTAGATTAAAATTTCTTTGTTTTCCTAAAATAAATTGTCCTTTATTTCCTTAAATTATAATATTTTCTTTGCTTTTATCGCCTTCAGTAATAATCATTTCGTTTCTTCAATCAATTATGTGTGTGTCCTTTGATTATATTTCATCTCATAGTGTTAGGGTCCAACCCTAACCCCCTTATTTATGTAATAGGGTCGAGTCATAGTTATAGTTATTTAAAGAGTCAATAAAGCCCATATTAATAATTGTAAGTGGTTGACCCGCATTAAAGAACGAACCAGAGTTAGTTGCAAATGGGCCATGGTATTAGATAGATGGTATTAATGAGAACAATGGAACTGACCCATGTTATTCCATGTATGAATCCTATATAAAGGATAGTGACTCCCCTTGAGGAGTGTTGGGTCTTATTTTGTAATTGAACCCAACTCTATTGGAGGTTGCCCCCTCAAAGAGGCAAGTAAACATTGCTTTCTCCATTGAATAATAAAATACATTTTGTTATTTCTTATTGTTTTTTGTTTTGGGTATATTTCTTTGCACATTTGGTATTCTAGTATCTTCTCGCAGGTCAATAGCATAACAAGTGGTATTAGAGCACTTTCCAGGCTCGGTGGGATCTCCATTTTTAGTAGAATTATTTTTTAGCTAGAGACGTGTTCCAGTGTCCTTAAACCAGGGGATTTGTCATTGAGAACATAAACCTACGGATTTGGGAGGCATGCACAGAGGAAATACAAGAGGTGGTCACACTTGGTGGAATCCCTTGTAACCCCTATGGGTACCCCTTCGAGTAGCAACACATTAGACATAACCGCACACAGACTATCCTCCAAGTACCCTTTGGGTATATCAGAGGCCCCTAGGTTCTCTTGAAACCTTGCCATAGATAAACCATTAGCCATCTTGATACTATAGTACACAAAGAACAACATTCGGGGATGTTACTCACGCATACAATAAGGTAGTCGAGTTGTAAAGGTAAGGGTACGGTTGATCCTCCTTGGTTAGTGCCATGAAAAATTGGGTCGAGTACTACTATCAGACCCTTATATATATTGTCATTTGTAGCACCTGACACTCCTTGAGACCATAGTTCCCTTGTCTCTCTCTAGATCACACATCATCTTTGCCAGATTAGATCTATCAGGTTGGGCTCTGTCACAGCCGCAACAATCAACTCTTCCATTCAGATCTATCCGATCTACCAATCACATCTATTAGATCCACCATTCAGATCTAGCAGTTTGGGTTCTTTAGTAGTCGCAATAATCAGATGCGCCATTTAGATCTAGCAACATGGCTTCGATCACTGCCACATTCCTACTCATACTCTGTAGTTGAGGGTTTCGCTGACAGATCTAACTATTTGTGTGGCTCCTATACGTGGGCATGATTCTCACAGAACATTGGGCATAATTAACTTTTATGGGAATTGGCTACTGCAGTATTCCTAAGTGAGGAGTAAAACTCCTTTAGGAGTAAAAAAAAAAAAAAAATTGAGACCCTCCTCGGACACTTATAGGAGACTTAGCCAATAAGAATAATGTTGATGGGTTAAGCAAGATGGTACCATTCACTTGTCAGCGTCAAAATTTTGGGTGTCGACCAGTGCACCAGATCCATGCGTGGTACATACCAAAGCTCAAGCTATGGCCAATGAGAAGATCGACACCCTTGAACAAAAGTTTGAGGCACTAAGAAAGAAGATCCAAACCTTAACTGACATAATCACAAAGGGCAAGTCATGGGAACAATTGGAGGCATATGCTTTTAATGAAAACCTTGAGGGTGATTCTAGCCATTCTCTTCACTTCTATGGAAACCACCAATAGTCCCAGCTTCAACCACCCAAGCTGGACATGTATAAATTTGATAGCTCTCATCCAGCCATAGCACAAATGGAGCAATATTTCACATTGCATCACATCAGAGATGATGCGATTAAGCTAAGTGTGGGAAGACTGTACTTGGACCAAGAAATATGGAAATGGTGGTAGTGGCATCAATGCTGCTATGCAATGCCACTGACTTGGTAGATATTCTCAAAATCATTTTCTAATTACTTTGACCATGAATCTAAGTTTTTGGGTCGTCTTACTAAGCTCTGATATATAGACATAGTGCAAGAATATACTAAAGGAATTGAAGCATTAGCCTTCTGCACATGAGGTCTAACAGATGAATTCTACTTGGAATGTTTTATTAGTGGTCTCAAAGATGCCATACAAGCCCACGTTCGACTACAAAACCCAGTCTCATGGCTGACAACTTGCAAGATAGCTTGTGGAGTAGAATGTTCGTTAGTTTCCCAGTCGACTCGTCCTAATTTCATAGCCAAGGGTTGCCCCACCCAGGCTCTAAGCACTACCCAAATACTAAAGGTTCAAAAGGTGTCACAAGCGGAAATGGTGGAAAGAAGAAAGAAAGGGTTGTGTTACTATTATGATGAGAAATACTCCCTAGGGCATAAATGCAAGGAACCCAAATTCTTTCAAATTGATGCTACTGATCACAATTCATCTGAGGAAGGTCCACTAGTGGAGGGACCAAAGGAGGAAGATGAGGACAACCAGCCATACAATGAGCTCCCAGCTACACCTGAAGAACCAGTTATCTCACTTCATGCTTTGGCAGGAATTTCTTCTCCGCAAACTCTCAAAATAAGAGGTTTTATTATGATAGTGGTAGTACACATAAATTTATCCATCAAAGAGTCACCGAAGTAGTGCATTGTTTTATCAGAGCAGCCTCTAATTTCTAGGTCCATATTGTTGATGGGTGGATAATAAAATGTGAAGGCTGTTGTGAAAATGTCAAGCTTGAAATGGGGGATTATCACCTAAAGACCCACATGTTTCCCATCAACAAGGGTGGGTGTGACATTGTCTTGGGTGCTGAATGGCTCCACAGACTCGGCCTGATCACAATGGATTTATAGGAGTTATATATGAGCAACAAGTAGAATAACCACACACATACCCTCTGTAGAGTGCAGCCAGGTGCTCCTTCTATCATCAGCTCACATAGGATGGAAAAATTGTTAAAAAAGGGCCACCATGGAGCTATAGCCCAATTTAATGCCATCTAGGTCTTTGAAACCACTTCTCTTCATATTCATCCTGAGATGCAATAGGTCTTAAACAACCATCTACAGGTCTTTGACAAGCCTCATGAGCTTCCACCGTCGAGAGGGGAACATGATCATAGCATTACTTTGGTCCTAGGGGCACAACCACCAAATGTGTGCCCATATATATATCCTTTTGCCCAAAAGAATGAAGTTGAAAAAATCATCAAGGAACTCCTAAAAGTCGGTGTCATTCATCCTAGAATGAGTCCTTATTCATCACCTATGGTCATGGTGCTCAAGAAATATGGGGAATGGCATATGTGTCTAGACTTCAGGGCCCTTAAGAAGCTGACAGTTAAAGATAAATTTCCTATCCCAATTGTTGATGATTTGCTAGATGAACTAAATGGGGCTCAATTCTTTACTAAGATCGACCTTCGCTCGGGATATCAAAAAACTTGCATGAAGGAAGTAGACATTCCAAAGACTGCTTTCCAAACTCATGAAGGCCATTATAAATTTTTGGTCATTCCATTTGGTCTTTGTAATGCCCGATCAACTTTTTAGAGCCTCATGAATCACCTTCTCAAACCATATCTTAGAAAATTTGTCCTTGTTCTTTAATGACATCCTCATCTACAACCTAACGTGGGAAAAACATCTTCAGCATGTAGATCTGCTCTTGCAACTGCTCCAGAAACATAAATTATTTGTCGAATTGTCCAAGTACTCTTTTGGCATGGAATAAGTTGAGTATTTGGGACACATTGTGGGGCGTGAAGGTGTAAGGGTGGATTCTAAAAAGATCCAGGTAATGCAGGATTGGCCTCGACCAAAGACCTTGAAGAGCTTGAGAGGATTTTTGGATCTAACTCGCTGTTATCACAAATTTCTCCACAATTATGGTCTAATTTCTAGACCCCTCACTCACCTTCTCAATAAAAATTCATTCCTTTAGAATGATGAAGTGCAACAGGAATTTATAGCTATCAAACATGCCATGTGTTCCACTCCTGTATTGGCACTACCCAACTTCACCAAATCTTTTGTTATTGAATGTGATGCTTCAAGTACAGGTATTGGGGTTGTATTAATGCAGGAAGTTCGACCCTTGGCCTTCACTAGCCAACAACTAAGTGGGACAAATCTGGGACAATCTACCTATGAGAAGGAGATGATGGCCATTTTACATGTTGTGGATACCCGGTGACCATACTTATTGGGGTGGCATTCCCAAATCTGCACAGACCATTAAAGCTTTAAATATTTTTTGGAGCAATGCCTATCCTCGCCACAATAAAATACATGGCTAGCCAAAATGTTAGGATATGATTATGAGATAATATACAAGAAAGGGTGAAAAATATCATAGCAGATGATTTATCACGCCAATTTGAGGAGGAGAACACTCTGCTAGAAATCTATCTTCCCATTCTAGAGTGGATTGAAGAGGATTGCAAGGAATGGCTTTCACATCCTTTGCTCTCCCAACTCATTAATAAATTGCAGGCGGATTCAAATTCCACAACGGCTTAACCCTGGCACGAAGAGATTCTTCTCTACAAGGACAAAGTAGCGATATCACCAACATCTACCCTTAAAAGTTGCATTTTAGCAAAGTTGTAGTCACCTCCCACTGCAGGCCATTCAGGCTTTCAGAATACTTATGCTCACACTCAACGTTCATTCTTTTGGATAGGCATGAAAAAGTACATTCTTACTTTTGTAGCTGAGTGTGATGTGTGTCAATGCCACAAAGGAGAAACAGTCAAATTCCCAAGCACATTATAGCCATTGCCCATCCCTATCTCAATTTGGACGAAGGTTTCTATGGATTTCATTAGAGGTCTTCCAAATTCAGGCAACAAGTTAGTGATCATGGTGGTTGTGGACAAACCTTCTAACTATGCTCATTTTTACGCCTTACCCCACCTCTTTACACCAGCTTTGGTGGCTCAATCATTCATGGCCTAGATCTTCAAATTGCATGGCATGCCCACTTCCATTTTGTCTTATCGTGACCCGATCTTTACCAATAACTTTTGGCAGGAACTCTTCAGACTACAAGGTACCCAACTACAACTTAGTACTTCCTATCATCCCCAAACTGATGGTCAGACTTAAGTACTCCACAAATGTCTGGAGACCTACCTTAGGTGTTTCACTTGAGAAAAGCAACATCTATGGGTACTGTGGTTACCTCTAGCCGAATGGTGGTATAACACTAACTACCATGACACCACCAGAATAACTCCATATGAAGCAATTTATGGTCAACTCCCTCCTTCACCTACTTCTTATATCCAGGGATGCTCAAAGGTATAAGTAGTGGATAAACTCCTACACAACCATGCAACCATGCTGGCCCACCTCAAAAAGAATCTCCATCAAGCTCAAAATCACATGAAGCAACAAGTAGACCAACATGTTTAGAGCACAAATTTCAAGAAGGGGATCAGGTATTCTTAAGGCTACAACCATATAAGCAAACATCACTCAAAGACACGGGTTTTTAGAAATTATCTCCAAAATTTTATGGACCATATCAAATACTTCAGTGCATAGGAGAAGTAGCCTACAAGCTAGCCTTGCCACCCACCGCAAAAGTCCATCCCGTCTTCCATGTCTCATGCCTCAAGAAAGTGGCTAGGAACCATTGTATTATTCAAACTAGTCTACCGGAATTGGATGAAGAAGGTTCAATCTGGCTCCAACCTAAATAGGTTCTTGACATGCGAGAATGACACCCGCACGGTCGCATGATCAAGGAAATCCTCGTCAAGTGGAAATAAACCTCTCCAGAAGATGCGACCTTGGAACCAACCACTATTCTTCACTAGTTTTTGCAACTTCAGCCTTATGGAAAAGGCTATTTTTATGTGGGAGGGCATGTTAGGGTCCAACCCTAACCCCCTTATTTATGTAATAGGGTCGAGCCATAGTTCTAGTTAGTTAAAGAGTTAATAAAACCCATATTAATAATTGTAAGTGGTTGACCCACATTTAAAGAAGGGACCACAATTAGTTGCAAATGGGCCATGGTATTAGATAACTGGTATTAATAAGAACCATGGTATTGACCCATGTTATTTCATGTATGCATCCTATATAAAGAATAGATACTCCCCTTGAGGAGCATCAAGTCTTATTTTGTAATTGAGTCCAGCTTTATTGGAGGTTGCCCTCTCGAAGAGGCAAGTGAACATTGTTTTCCTTTCTCAATAATAAAGTACATACTATTATTTCTTATTGTTCTGTGTTTTGGGTATATTTATTCACATATTTGGTATTCTAGTGTCTTCTCGCAGGTCAATAGCATAACACATAGATTTTCCTTGCACTTAAAATATCTAAAATTCAACTTTATTTTTAAGTTAACATTTCATTTTCACTTCATTGCATTATTTTCATTAATTTGCATAGGTTTACCACTTATTTCTTGTTATTTGAATTCTTCATTTTGAATTGAAATTCAAAACTAATTTCCTAGCATATATTGTGTAAGTGTACTTCACAAGTATATCAACATGGTATTAGGGGATTTTGAGTTCTGAAATGGATCCCCTAAAAAAAATGTACAACCAAAATAAACTTTAGAAGAACCAATAGGATTCAAGATGATGATGTCAACCATGGGGGATGGTTCACCATTTTTGGAGAAAAAAAGTAAAAATATAAAAAATAACAAAATAATAAAACTACCTTTTCACCTCGTATTTTCAACTTATCTCCCTAAATTTTTACTTATATTTTGAGCAGGAGTACTCCTTGGATGCAAAATTTAATTCCTCGTCCAATGAGTAACCATGTTGCATACTTTAAATGGACCCTGCAACATGTAAAATGATAAATACGTGAAAAAATGTTATTTAATCCTGTTTTTCCTGTATTTATTATTTTTTGTGTAGCATGGTCCATCAGACATATGCAACATGGGTTCTCCTTCGATAATGAATCAAATTCTACATCGAACAAGTATTTTCGCTCGAAATTTGAGTAAAATCATAGGGAGATAAGTTGAAAATATGAGTTTTTTCCGTCTAAAATTTGACGATGTAATCTAATCGTATTTTATTATTTACACTATTATTTTATAATTTTCTTAGCAGGCCCATTTTACGCCTCAAAATTCCCCTAATGATTGCTAATTTAATACTAAGTAATTTAACTCACAATTAAATTACCTAACATTTTTGACATCGTTGTCAGGGAAGTATACATAGGTGTTAGCTTTCAATTTATAATGTTTTGTTATTTATAGAACTTTGTTTAGGAGGATTAGTAAGATGATACTTCATAACATTTGTGCATCATAATTTTATGTTTCTTCATAACCATAGTTGTTGTAACTCCATCTCATTTTAGTTGCATTCACTTTTAGATGCATAGTTAAAAATCACGTGAAAAATCATTTAGGTTGCATGAATTTCTATTAATTTTGGTACTATAGGAGCTTTGATACTAATCCATTTCTGGATAGATAATCTAAAATGATGGTCAAGCATTTCTTCAAGAACATGAACTACATTGAAGGTTGATTTCGAAAAGTGACTAGGCCACAACATTTTTCCATTCCTCAATAAATTCTAGCACCAATCCAAATTTACAATTGAACTCTTATATGTCAGTGAAAGTTGAGGTATATTTCTCAAATTTGAATGTGAACATACTAGAGACCTTGAACTGTAAATGACTTCACTGGAAATTCTCTTACACAAAAAAAAAATATTCAAAATAGAGCAGGATAGAATAGAAAAAATAAAACCAAGGTTGGATTTTTTTTTTCTTTTTGATTTTGAGTTTTGATTTATTTCATGGAAATTCTCATTTGGCGGTGCAATAAGAGCCACCTCATTTACTAACCAGTGGCAGGAAAATCTATAAGAAAAGGGACATTTATGGAGGAAGATGAGTAGAGTTTTTGAGAGCTAATAATTTGATGTATGAGATCAATTCTTCTTACTTTTCTTTCAAATTTCAGATTTCAAGTGAATACAATTATGATAATCCTAAGTATGCTCTCTTCCTGCACCTTGTTGCGACCTAGAAGATCAAAAAGGAAAATTATATAAATTAGCTTTGAAACTTTGCAATAAAATTCATAAATAGAAAATAAACAACTAGGAGGTCTAATTTTATTATTCATTCTAAAAACTTTCATGATTTTGATGTCCGACATTCAATTAGATCTCTCTCAAAATTTGCTAAAATAATTTATTTTTCTTTATCTAAAAAAAACCAATTAAATTGTTCATTTTTTTTTAACATAGGTTCTTTATTTTTAATTGAGAAAGAAAATTCAATAAAAACAACAAAACACAATTAAGTAAATAAAGAAATCGAAACAATAAAATATATAAAAACTAAATAATAAAAAAACTAATTATTGAAAATAACATAAAACAAATAAAACATTATAAAACAAGTGATACATAGTACCTAGTCCTACTAATTAGTTTAAATATATCTAAATTACAATCAAAATAGTGAATTCAAAATAGTGTTAAGGTTTAGAATTCCATCAATTTGAGTTTTACTCATTGGTAACGTCTTGATCTATGCAATTAAAGATAAAGGTCCTCATTTCAATTCATATACAAATATAGCTTTGAAAAACTATAGTATGTTCTACTTTCATTTATATTTGAACTATATTAGTCGTATAAATCAAGGTTGTCTCTTCAAGCCAAGAATTATATGTTTTATTTCTTTAAATTTGAACTAAAATATTCAGTAATGTTTTTTTAAATATAGTGATTAGTTTATAAAAGTATTTATATGACAAGATGAATACATTGTATTAATAAAACGTAATGACTGCAAAATCATAGTTTATGATGTATTTTGTAATAATATGTTCATATTCTCAGCTAATAGTAGGAAAGATAAATACGAATAAAGTTTAATCTAATATATATATATATTATATATTATATATATAAAAACTTTCTTAAATAAAAAATGTTTAACCTACCTAATTAAGGGTGAGCGCAATACCTATTGTGTTGTACTGCTAAACAATGGGATAATAACATAAAATATAGAATAAAAGAAAAAAACAAAAACATAAAATCATAAAAAACAAAACAATAAAAAATAATAAAAAAACAAAATGCAATAACAATAAAACATAAAACAAATAAAACCAAACGCAAAAATGAAAACTTAAAAAAAAAAATAACTCATAAATAAACCCAGGAAGCGTTGAGGGTATGCAAACCCATTAACATTGCATATAACAAATGAATACTGTGACATTGCTTAGAGGAAAATCACATGACTTGACTTCAGATTTTCATTTTGGTCTTCGACCTTCAATCTTCTTCATATAAGGCCTGCAATAAATAGAAACATGTGTCACAAATTCTATCTATGCTCAAATATCTAACACTTCGATTTGTACACTAGTAAGTCGATTATTTGATCGGGAAAACAATTATGTTTTTTAGGTGGTGGAGGAGTTCAAGTTGAAATTAAATGCGTCAGCGGATGGTTAATGGTTTGATGTGTGTATTGTATTAGCTTGAGGTCTAATTTCCGAAGTGGAAACCTTGGATCCAATCTATTAGTCATTCTTTATTTTGTCACATTTAAGTATTTTACAATTTAAATAAAGAATTTTTTCCATTTCATAACCCATGTAATATCCTTGATATAATAGTAGCACATTGGAATTGTAAATTCAAGGTCATGAGTTGAATTCCTGTGGGTTGCTTGATGCTTAGTAAATTTTAGAAAAAATCTAGTTCGCACGTGGAAGCCTCAATTGGCCCATGTGGAAACCCATATTTGGTCCATATGGTGCCACCTCACATCACATCACGTCAACCTCGCCACCTTAGCATGCCATGTCACCTTGACAATTCATCCGCCATGTCATTGCACAGTCGCTGCCACGTTAGCATCAACGATAATCATTGTGTCACGAGTCCAATGAGAATTTCACCACGTCAACATTTGTACTACCATGTGGCACAGCTTGGTGCTACGATGTGATACATTATAATGCTTCCACATGGCACACCCTGGTGCTATCACATGGCACCCTTGGACAACAATTTTTCTTGTTTCCAAAAAAACTCCGCTGAGCATTATTTCTCATATGATGTTGGTTTGAGGTGATTCAAGCATAATTGGAAAGTTCTCGATGAGATCTACATCTTGGATTTATTTTCATTACCATTTGAGACAATAAAAAATAGTGATTTTTTTTTTTTGTATTAATTGGATTAATCATCGAATCATTAAGACCATGTTTCTAATATGAATCTTCTTTAACCTAATTTTTGAATCACTCAAATCAAATATCAAATGAAGAAATTATCAACAAAACACTAACGCATACTCCAAAGTGCACTTCTTGTTGATAAGTAAAAGTGCATTTCATTTTAACTTTTCTTCTTTGGATTTGTTTTATTAGCACCATTTTTGAATATTTTGTGTATATATGAGATGAAGAGAGATTCATCACTCGATCCCTCAGAAATCTTACATTTTATTATATGTTAGTGTGATCAAAGAAGATAAACTCATGCACAAGTGGTTATCAAAGACCAAATTATTTATGTGGAGCATGTCTCAATGAGAACATGAATAATTCATGTCCAAGTCAAATCAAATCCATGATGTCATTTCTATTCATTCATTTTCCGCTCTCTCTAATCTTACAAGCTATCCATGTTGAAGTCCAAATTCCCATTTTTCTATTATTAGAGCATGACCTCAAAACCATTTCCCTTTGCCAATTTTGATACCTTCCTGCCTCACATAATTTTCATCCCTAACCCATGAATAAAGTCATTAAACGCATTTGCAATGTTGAGGTACCCCATTCTCCTTTTCCTTTTTGCCAAATAAATCCTACTTGATAAGCGGAAATATTTCATTTATGGTCCTCTACAATATTACTTTATTCTTGTGTTAGATGATGGGGGGAATCATTAAGGCCTCCATTCTAACAAGTTTTCATCCATTGACTTCAACATGTTATCTAGGTTTGAGACTATAGGTCATTTTAGTATCTTGTGTCTTGCATGTCTTAATGACGAGTTCTCTTGCCAATTGACAGTGGGAATACATCAATGCCCCCTATTCATTAGATCTTATAGGTGACTCGACTACAACTCATTTATTCGTACCTAGTAATAGGTACTTGGGTATTTGACTCTCATTGAAATTAATGGTTAGTAGTCTCATGTTTTTTAATGAAACTCGTTAATGGATGATAATCCAACAATTTATTTCTATGCTCAACATGAACAAAATATATTCACATAGTAAATAATTATGCCATGATGTGAATATGAATGAAGACTATAAGATCTTAGGAGCTTACAACAATATTTTAATAAATCACATTTAATTTCTAAGTTTAGCAACAATACCTTCAACAATAAGAAGGCACAAAGATTCCAATTTGAGATCTCATCCACTATTTATAAAACAAAGAATAAGATCATATTCCTTCACTTCACATTCCATGTAGTAACAACCAAGATCTGACATATGCATAATGTATTGAATTTTCAAGTAGGTGAAGGTATGTTGATTTCTAATAGTTAATCATTAATTCCTTGAATGCTAAAAGATATGTACTTGGAAAATTTCCCATGTGACATTGTTTTCCCCATTTTCAAAAGACAAAAACACCTTCAGTTGGGGTGGATATTCATTATCATTTTTCATTTCCATATTTCATAACCTCATACATTGTTGACCAACATACTTCTCTTAACTAAATGTTGTTTCTATGTTTTTTCAAAGATAGATATGTTTTGAAAATATTCAGATTAAGAGTAAGGATCACTTGATATCTATATATAGGTCTTCATTTTCAATACATTTTTCAAGTATTATTTATTGCAATGATAATAAGAATAAAAAAGTGTTACCACACAAGAACCAACACTTGAAATACTTATGGTTTCCACATAAGAACTAACCACAAGAGCTTCCATTTGGATATCTTTAAAAAAAATAAGACTTTCTACAACATCAAGATATTAAGAAAAATAAAAAATTGAAGAAGACTTTTCAAGTCTTGGAGGTATCTCAAAGTCAAAAAAATGAATTGTTGACAGATCTTGCACACATCAACGCTACAAAAAATAAGATGACTTCAATTCATAACAATCAATGCAAAGATGCTTGAGAAAATGCAACATCTTCAGTTGGGGGGGATGTTGGGCCTCCAAAATGTCATCCATTTCACCCTCTTTTCTTTCATTTTCCTTTAGTTTTTACCATATTCGCAACTCCATAAATATGCGCTATGCCATATTAATGATTAAAGATGGGTTTAGACATATTATTTTCCAATACATTTATTTTGGTATTTTGAGTAAATTTACGGTTAAATATCATAAAAGAAACATGCATTAACTTACATATGAAAGTTGTATAAGTTTGGTGATGTGCGTAGGCATATTTGAATATTTCAGCACAGTCATATTTAGTTTGTAAGTCTCAAGTTCAAATTTCCTCTTCAAACTCTTGAATATTTTAGGAAGATTTGAGATCACTGAGGAAGAACACTTCATGGAGAATAATCATTGAATTTTTCAGAAGTGTCTCCTATGAAAGCTATGCGAGATGCTTGTGAGGATATAAAGACATACGAGTTGCAAGATGTTAACACATAGTTGTAACCATATGAGATATTTGTCAATATAGAATATCTATGTGGATCTAGGAGAGATTTATGGGTCTACATTTGTTAATTAGTTATCTTAGTTTTTATATAAATAAGAGCGCGTTATACATTTAAAGGTGTTTCAAGTTTCAGAATGTTAAAACTATGCTTATACTTGATGTTATGAATACTAATGATGTTAATAAAATCCTTTGGTATGGTTATTTTGTTATGATGAGATATGGTGTTTGATCAAATATCTTCCTGAAATTCCCACCTCATGCACTCTAGGATAGCCACCTGATGAGTATGGGGTGTATTTTAATGTTTCATTTTTTACAGTATAGATTAGTTTCTTTTAGGCTCATTTTGTGTAATATTAATTTCAAGTCCTCTGATTAGATGATTTTATTCTCTTTTGATTTATGTTCATTTTAAGGTCAAGTACATTCATTTTATTTGCATATAATACTTCATAACATAGTTTTCTTGCACACGCATTCATAGGAAAGCCATGGTTTTAATTTTTCAATGATATCTAAGTTTTGAACAAACACTAAATTCTTGAATTCCTTCATATATTAAATCTACAAGCTTTCATTGACTCCATTTACTCAACTTCCTAGATTAAATATTTCTATGCTTTCATGGGCTAAATTTCAATTTCTTTCATAGATTAGGTGTACATGATTTTATATATTAGATTTACCTACTTTGGTAGGTTTATTTTCCAATGCTTTCCTAGATTAAGTTGAAATGAATCCATTAGATTAAAAGTCCTTTGCCTTCCTCGAATAAATTGTCTTTGATTTCGTTGGATTAGAATATTTAATTTGATATTACTACCTTCAAGGATAGTCATCTCGTTGCCTCAATCAATTCCATGTGTGTCCTTTGACAAGGTTTAATCTCATAAATTTTCCTTGCATTTGCAGTCTTTAAAATTCAATTTCTTTTTAGGTTAGATTTCATTTTAACTTCATCTCATTATTTTGATTCATTTTCATAGGTTTACCATTTATTTCTTGCTATCAGAATTCTTCTATTATAATTAAAAGTGAATGCTGATTTCCTAGCATATATTGTGCAAGTGTACTTGACAAGTATACAAACCTAGATTGAAAATTTAATGCCAAGTAATTTAACTCACAATTCAATTCCCTAACAACTAGATGAGGACCCTGTTTTAGCTATTAAATACAAAAGAAACTCTAAACAGCTAATAAATAATTATTTGGAACTAACTTAGGCAAGATCTATAGTTCTCAAGACCTCGTAATTTGCAATGGGATAATGAAGTGGCCAAATTATAACCTCATTACTTGTACTCATGGGATTAGTAGAAATGCCATGGATTAGGTAATATTTGATATCCTTGTTCCAAACCAAATTGTAAAATTTGACCTAATAAAAGACCATAAGTCTAACTTTGATCACAATCATTTTAGCTTAATTATAAACCTTTTCACAAACAAAATCCATATGCAAGAGAAATGTGAGAATCAAAGGAGATTTTTTTGGACAAAAGTAAAATGGGTATCTTCCTAAAGAATTCAAATATGGATTTACACCCTTTGACTCATAAGGATCACATAAAAAACCAATATCATAATTTTACTACAACCATCTCCCCTATCATTAATATGTTCCCTATCAATATGTCATATAGAATGAATAATATAACTAGCAACCCTTAATGTATGATATGGGTTGTAAATTTTCTATAAAAGGTATTAGGGATACTCCTAATTAATATTTAAGGCATGAAAAGATAGATATGTACAAATCTCTTATTAAAAGTAAGAAAATGTAATATACAAATAAAACACAAGAGAATTTGGTGCACCTATGTAAATTTAATCCTAAGATGTTTCAAAGTAAAATTCTAATTCATAAAACTAAACAAAATAATATAATTCCCTCAAAGAACTATAATTACCTTAAAAACCTTTATGAATCCCCTAATACCATGCATGGTAAATTTTAGGGGCAAATTTTAGCTCAAGGGTGAAATTTAAGGGTTTTTTCATTTTAGAGCGGTGAAATTTTTATAAAACACCCATTTCATATATTTAACCCAACTTTTATTTAAAAAAAATCTTTTTTTTTCATTTTAGCCCAAAAAAGGGTGATACACTGATGAAAAGACTCATTTGACCCGATTCTCCTGGTTTTGGTTAAATTCCATTCCCAGTCACCAATTTTCTGCTTTGCAATGTAAATTCGTTTTCCACTCTCCCATTTTTTTTAGTTGGGAGGTTGTTGTTTGATCCAAATCACCCTAAATGTTTTCTGTGAATGACTCCATGTTTTTAATTTGGTTTTCATCGATGGAAAGGTTGGTAAATAAATAAAAATATATATAAAGTGGGATATGGTAAAATAAACCTTTTTTTTATACTTACTCCAAAGGTAATGGTAAATAAAATATAAAATTATAATAAACTAGAGGTATGGTAAATAAATAAACTCTTTTTATATCCCCTTAGTTCATAAACCCTCTTTCTATTTTAATAAGGAAAAAAAGGAGTTTCTGTTTAAGTGAATCCTATGGGAAAATACCATATTTATAAAGAAATATGGGAATTAATAAAAATATAAATAAATGAGAGGTATGGTAAATAAATAGAGCATTTTTTATATTTACTCCATAGGTCACCTTATATACATGCAAGGGTGTAAACAAATAAAAATATAAGTAAAGTGGAGGTATGGTAAATAAATAAAATGTCTTTTTATACTTACTCAAAAGGTATGGTAAATAAATAAAAACATAAATAAACTATACGTATGGTAAATAAATAAAACCTCTTTTTATATTTAGTCCATAACCCTCATTCTATCTCTGAAGGCTCAAGAAAGAGGTTTTATTTAAGTGAATCCTATGGGCCAAATACCATATTTGTAAAAGAAGTATGGTAAATTAATAAAAATATAAATAAATGAGAGGTATGGTAAACAAATAAAACGTTTTTTATATTTAGTCCATAAGTCACCTTATATTTACGAACACTCAAAAAATGGATTATATTTAGGTGAAACCTATGGGAAGAATACTATGGGACAAATACCATGTATTAGATTGTTATTAATACCATGCAAAAAAACATTATTAACCCTAATATTAGTATTAATAAAAATAAAAATGGTACATGG